>JAHFWL010000664.1:0-21017 GCA_021292165.1 Shinisaurus crocodilurus
AGGGAAAGACATCCAACAATGTGTCTGATTTGTAGGGAAAAGGGGTGAGATGTATCACTCCTGTGTTCCCATCTTTCTGAATCTAGGAGTGCAGAGAGCATTTGTTTATTTACTCAATGAAGTGTAAATCAGTTTAACTGACAGCTAGATGTGCCAGACAGGCCATGGCATGCTGCCAGCTCAACTGGTGTTACTTATGCTGGGGGGGCCACTGTCTCTCTCTTCCAGAAGCATCACAGTGTGGGTTGACCCATAATGTTAGAACCACAACCAGGGTCATGCAGCCTAACAAGTTTGCTTGGCCAAAGGTGCACAATGCGCCTTCAGGAACGTGTTGCTTGCTGTATGGAACTGTGCCACAGAGACAGTTTGCTTTGGGCATTTCTCTCATGACATGACCACAGCAGCTCAGTCTTTGACAGCATTTTTTTTCCCCTTATGAATTTAGAGCAGCTTCATTTCTGTCTCTAAGGAACAACCCTGCTTTAGCTTCTTCTTCTTCTTTTTTGCTGCTCAAAAAAAAAAAATGCAGAGGAGAAAAAGTTACCTCAGAATCAGAAATCTACATATGGTCTTCGGGGGGGGGGGGGAGACAGTGAAAAGTAGTAAGCAAGAATCTAGCATCTTATAGACAAATAGTAAGGTGCTTAGTAAGCCATTTTCATCCCCAGCCCAGATTACTCCTAAGTAAGTGTCTTTAGGATTGCCTCCTCAGGATATGTCTTTCTGAACTTGCTCTTATTCTGTGTAAGAAAATTGTTAGGTCTGGATCAGGCCCACAAAGGTGTCTGACTGGCTATATAGGCAGTGCATCATTTTTAAACCTAAAGAAGACTCAAATGTTGACATTTTCATTGCTAATAGGCTCCTGGCTAATTGATCAAGATTATGTCATCATAGCCCCAAGAACACAGAGATGGTCATCAACTGGAAGGTTTGGAAGATGTTGGTAGGTTCTGAAGAATCCCGATAACAAGAGCTTTTTACAAACAAAAAAACAAAACAGATCCGTATACTTCTAGACATCGAAACGGGAACACCGAAAATGTATGATGTTCTCTTTGGCTAACAGATTAGAAACAACTGAGTTGTAGTCAGTAACACAGGAGCGGGTGACAACACAGGGAGAACCTTTTCAGCCTGAGAGTTGGATTCCAATCTGGCTGCATTCCATCTGTGGGAAGGGCCAAAGGCAAAGTGGCTGCAGCCAAAGACAGAGTGGGTGCAACTAAAAAGTGAGTATCACTTATTTTAAGCCTACTTAGAAGTAATCAAGACAAGGTTTCTGCATGTCTACTCAGAAATAAGGAGGGACGAATCACTCGGCAGCACTTCCAAATAGCATCCCAAAAAAACAGGTAAATAAAAATGTAATAAATAAAAAATCCAAGCCTCTGCATGTCTGCTCAGAGGTAAGCATGAGCAGCATGTCTACTCACAAGAAAGCAGGACAAGCCTCAGAAGGAAGCAAGACAGGCCTCAGAAGAAGCAGGACTGAATCACTGCAGCTTCTTCCCCAGGCGCCGCCCACTCACCTGCATGGAAAAGTTATCTCTGATTAGCTCCTGATCAGAGATTAGAGTTTTTCCATGCTGGGAGAGAGAGCAGGGCCTGGGGAAGAAGCTGCTGGGCTGGATGGGGAACCCCTGTGGGCTGTATCCAGCCCATGGCACAGAGGTTACCCATCCCTGGTCTACATGACTTCCAGTGGCTCTCTAGGGTTTCAGACAGGAGTCTTTCCCAGCCTGCCCTGGAGATGCCGATGACTGAACCTGAGACCTTCTGCATGTAAATCACATGTTCTACCATTGAGCTATGGTCAGTGGAGGCTGGTGGCTCTAATGTGTCAATGGGGCAGTGCATCCACTCCAGGTCATAGTCTGAACTTTTAAGGAGCTATCCGTGGTGCTATTTTTGATAGGGTTCAGCACCCTGGATAGCTCCTCTAAAGTTCAGACAGAGCGGATACACGGCCCCACTGACATTGGAGCCACCAGCCTCCACTGGCTATGGCTCTCCCAAAGTTAGACTTCTCCATTCAACACAGGTTTCATTCCTCTGCATTCACCCCAGTTCTTCTCTGCCAGCGCAAACTTCCTTCCACTCAATAATCAAAGTCCCAATCTTCCTCTGCATAGGCCTAAAAAAACTATAGAAAACCCGAAATCATTTTCTTTAAGCCAAAAAATAATAATAATTAAGCAACCAATACAAAGCATGAAAGGTACGTATCTTTGAAATGTGCATGAATTTGGTCACTTTTCATGGATTTGTTTCGGTGCAGAATTCTAGAACCTTCCAGAATGTATCCGGAAGAAAAAGATGAAGATCTGCCTTCATGCGATGACTCCTGCCAAAGACAGATAATGGACCAAGATTCCAAACACTGAAGGATTCTATATTCATTCTACACTTTTTAAATTAAAAAGTGAATGAAGGGTAAATAGGAGCATAGGCCTGCAGAAATCTTGGACAACGGTTGTCAGGTGACATATTCAACACAGAAAGCGATATTCCCTCGTGGCCAATTAATTTCCCACATTACTGCCGTCGGTGTGAAAAAAGAGGACAGGTGGTAATGTTACATTCCTGCACAATTTTACCAGCGTATTCCATTTGGTTATCATTATGTAACATTTACAAGAGCATTGGACTGCCTATAGAACTTAGAATCATAGAAAAGTAGAGTTGGAAGGGGCCTACAAGGCCATCGAGTCCAACCCCCTGCTCAATGCAGGAATCCAGGTCAAAGCATCATCTCCGACAATAACTTAATAACTTAACTTGTTATTAAGATGCTGTTCGCAAAGCATAATAAAGATGCTGTTCATAAATAAATAATAAATAAAGATTGTCTTGGAGTGACACACAATGGAGTTGAATAGCAGCACCAACCTGTCGGTAACTAAGATCCCCTTCAGAAGCTCTTCTCTGGATGCCCCTCACTTCTGAAGTGAGATGAGTGCAGTCACTCACCTCAAGTCAAGGGTAGGCTTGGTTGGGCACCTGCCAAGGGCCCAGACCCCAGCAGGGGCCTGTTTGCAAGAGCCCCCTGGACTTGCTCCTCCTCTTTGCCATTGCAGCCTACTTGTTCGTCTGCCTTTTGCTGTGGCTCAGACAACGATGGTAGTGAGAAGAAGGCGCAGTAGATGCCACTGCCTGCTTGCTCACTGGCTCTCTGCCTGTCAAGCAAGCAAGTGTAGCATTGATGAGAAAGACAATGAGGAGCAATAGCAGCTGGTGACAATGGCAGCAAGAAGGGAGACTCACTGAGGGAAGGGGGCCATTAAGATGCCTTGCCCAAGGGCCCTCAAAAACCTAGAGTTGGCACTGGGGGAGTGGCAAGTCAGGGAGAGGGCCTTTTTGGTTGTAGCACCTTGCATGTGTAGCTCTCTCCCCAATGAGACTCACTTGATGCCTACGCTAATGTTTTTCAGGTGCCAGGCAAAGACAGTTTTATTTTCCTAGGCTTTTAGTATGTTTTATTTCTGTTCTGATTGTTTATAGTTATGCCATCTATTTATTTATTACTTTATTTTATTGTAAATATTTTTAGCTGCCCTCCAGGACCAAGTCTGCCCAAGGTGTCTTGCAAATAATATGAGCCACAAAATCACAATTTCAATAATACAGAACAATTTAAAACCACAAATATCAAAAAGGTCAAAAACAAGCAAAAACAGTACCTATAGTAAATAAATCTTTTAAAAAGAGTTGAAGGCAGCACAAAGGCAGTTTCAAAGATAATAAGCCAGCAGCATAATTAGCAAAATAATCGCAATTAAAAGCCATTCGAAACTGATATGTCTTCAAAGCTATTTTGAAGACCAAAACTGACAGAGCCAGTTCAATTCCCTGCTAAAGGAGTATGTCCTTTGGAAAGTAATTCCACAGAGAAGGGGCTGTCACTAAGAAGGTCCTGTCCCTAGCATGAACCAATCTCACTGATTTGAATGGTGAGCCAGCAAACAGAGCCTCGGATGCCGATCTTAGGTTTCAGGCAGGTTCACACAGGAGTAGACCAGCCTTCAAATAACCTTGTCCCAACTATTTAGGGCTTTAAAAGTCAAATCCAGCACTTTGAATTTTACTGTTGTCAACTATTATTTTATTGATTACTGTTGCTCAATGTGTTTTATGACCTAGTGTAAACCTCCCCAGAAATTTTTAATTGAAGGGCAGTATAAAAATGTTTTCAATAAAATAATAAGAACACAAGTCTCCATGATGTGAAGTGAACAACAAAGTAGGGTGTAAACTGCCCTTAACCCAAAAGGCTCCATCCAAATAGTTAACAATGGGTTATATCCAATGTTAGTCCTATTTAAGAGTTGACCTACTGAAATAAATGGGACTTAAGCTCAACTAACACTGGATACAACTAGTAATGTTGTGCTTTGGACGGGAGGGGGGGAGGCTGGAGCACTGCCAGGATACACTCTTATGACCGCGGAGAAGCAGCCAGAGCGGTTCTTTCTGCGCCGCCTGCAGTAGGGGGGAGAGGGATCCGAGTGCAGGTCCCCAGCTCTGAGGTCAGAGCTCTTTTCCGACCTCGGATCTGGGGGGTCCATAGGAAAACTCTGTTAATGTGATTTAAATGTTATATATGTCATGTAGACATTTTTACTGGAATACTTGCACAACTTTAAAGACAATAGCATGTATTTCCTTTACATTAAATTTAAGGGGAAAACCAAAGGTACTTAAAACAGTTGACACACTAATTAATTTTGGCAACCCAAAGAACTGTGCATGATATGCTGACAACCACTCATCTGTTTCAATGGGAACTCTTTTCCACTAAAGTTGTTGGGACACCTGCAGTTTTGCTGTCGCTATTTATTTAGTTCCATTTCACTCTGTGACATATACAGTATTTTTCCATGTATAAGACTATACTTTTTCCTAAAATCATTAGACTAAAAATTGAGGGTCGTCTTATACACGGAAGGACGCCGAGGAGAGAACCGCACAGTTGTGAAATTGCCCAGTGGAAGGGCGTCTTATACATGGGGGCGTCTTATACACAGAAAAATACGGGTATATATTCTCTCACATACTTGCTAAGGACAATCATGAAAAACATTAATTCGAACTCTGAAGCTGCCAAGCTTGCCTAATATTGTATTTACAATTGGCGTACATTCATTTTTACTAATGGACATGTAATGGAAAATTTTCTACCCCACATCATTGGATATGACCCCATAACTTGTGGGGGGGGGGGCACACACAGAACAACACATAGGTTAGATACAAAATTGAGTGAATATCCAAAATCTTACAGGAACCAGCTGCCCAAACTGACCCTGAAAAAGTTTGGGCTTTTAGAGATTCCATGAGAGGGAACATCCACAGTTGGAGGACAGAATCTAGAGCACCCTTTCCCAACTTAAGATCCCCAGATGTTTTTGACCTACACCTCCCATCACCCCTGACCACTGGCCATACTGGCCAGGGATGATGGGAGTTGTAGTCCAACAAGCTCTGGGAAGCCACCAGTGGGAAAGGTTGCCCTAGGGAAAGCTATCCTGCCTGTGTGCAGAGATGCAATCCTCTTGGTAATCTTAAGCAGCAGAGGCAAATATACAAAACGTGCACCTTCCATTGTTATCAAAAGGTAACAGGAAGCCTGTGTTGATTCTGGTGTAATATGGGATCCACATCTGTCAGGTGGTGAATGCTGCCCACTATACTTGTTCAAATGTCCAAAGAGTCCACAAAAGCAGGTTCACAAAGAACATAATACCACAGTCTACCTCCAAGTGACAAAAGGCACAGATTACTAACGGTGCACAAGCAGTCAGTCAGTCAGTCAGGCGATCACTCGTGACCGAGTAAGATTGTCTTCCAGGATAAAAAAAAGAAAAGAAAATTTACAAAAAGGAGATTTTAAAAGGAGGAAAATTCTAAAGAAAATTGTGTAGACTCTAGCGATGGGTCCGTAAGTGACTGTGGAGGCCAATTCTTCCCACAGCTTCCCACAGTGAGGACACAGGTTACCAGATGGAAGATGGTCCTGTAAAGGATTCATTTGACGTGCTTTTCGCTTAGCATGTTTCTCCCTTTCACCTTGCACTCGGGCTTCTTCAAAGTCCATAGAACCTTTGTGAAAGGCCAACCTCCAGTTAGATTGTTCATGGGCCAGAGCTTCCCAGTTTTTGATGTTTATATTGCATTTTTTTAAATTAGCCTTATGAACATCTTTAAACCTCTTATACTGACCACCGATATTCCGCTTTCCATCCTTGAGTTGGGAATAAAGTAACTGCTTTGGGAGACGGCAGTCAGGCATTCGAACAACATGACCGGTCCACTGAAGTTGGCGTTGAAGGATCATTTTTTCAATGCTAGTAGTCTTTGCTTCTTCCAGTACACTGACATTTGTTCGCCTATCTTCCCAAGTAATTCGCAGGATTTTCCGGAGGCAACGTTGATGAAATATTTCAAGGAGTTGGAGGTGACGTTTATAGATAGTCCATGTTTCACAGGCATACAATAAAGTTGGTAATACAATGGCTTCATAAACCAGTGTTTTGGTCTTCTTACAAATATCCCGATCCTCGAACACTCTATCTTTCATTCGAGAAAACGCGGCACTTGCGGAGCTCAAACGATGCTGGATTTCACTGTCGATGTTAGCTGTAACAGAAAGATAGCTACCAAGATACAGAAAATGATCGACATTTTCCAGTATTGTCCTGCCAAGCTGGATAGATGGCATCACCAAAGGGTTAGCTTGCACTTGCTGATGAAGCACTTCGAGGTTTTTTATGTTAAGTGAGAGATCAAGTTTTCCGTATGCTTCTGCAAAAGCATTTAGGATAGTTTGGAGATCATCCTCTGAATGTGCGGAGACCACATTATCATCAGCATACTGAAGTTCCACAATGGAGGTTGTAATTACCTTACTTTTTGCTTTCAGCCTGCTGAGATTAAAAAGCTTTCCATCTGTTCGATATATAATTCCCACACCAGTGGGAAGTTTCCCCTCGACAAGATGTAAAATCATGGCGATGAAAATAGCAAATAATGTTGGGGCAATAACACATCCCTGTTTAACACCTGATCCCACTTTAAATGGAGCACCATGAGAGCCGTTGTTGTTCAAGACCGTAGCCGTCATGTTGTCATGGAGAAGTCGCAAGATATTCACAAATTTATTGGGGCATCCAATTTTCATAAGGATAGTCCAGAGAGCTGTTCGGTCTACAGTATCAAAGGCCTTAGCAAGATCAATAAATGCCATATAAAGGGGTTGATTTTGCTCCCAGCATTTTTCTTGGAGCTGACGTGCAGTAAAAATCATGTCTACTGTCCCTCTAGAGGGGCGGAAACCATGTTGAGTTTCAGGGAGGATCTCTTCTGAAATAGATAGAAGACGGTTTGCGAGAATCCTGGCAAATATTTTACCTGCGGTAGCTAAGAGATAAATGCCCCAATAATTTCCACAGTCTGTTCTATCACCTTTCTTAAAGAGGGTGATAATTATGGCATCCCTGAAGTCTTCTGGGTGCACAATACTGTACGGTGCACAATACTGTGATATTGTCAGTTTCACAGAATGGGGAAGGATGCACAATCACCCAGGGAACTGTACAGAGTAAACCACAGCACTATGCAAAATAGCAAGCCAGTCAACCTACTGCATCATATTTCTAGGATCCAAAATAACATGTGAAACAGGAAAATTCTATCCCTGATTAAATTACATATCAACTTTTGTGGGCAAGCATCTTCCCAAAGATAAGATGTTACTTTTCAAAAGTATTTGTGGGAATAATTTGGGCAGTTTCACACTTTTCATGAAGGAAATGCATAATGTGTGATGTAGCTTTAGCTGTAGGACAGCTATTTGTTTCTTGGCCTACAGAAATGCTAACAAAACAAACCAACAACAGATCTGAAGTGCGAGTCAATGTGCCATTGGTTATTATTTCCAAATTATAGCACCATCCAATGGAATGGCTCTTCTTTATTTATTCGAAGTATTTATAAGCCATTTTTTAAGGTCATGTCCTCACGAAGTGATGTACAAAAAGGAATGGTGCAAGATACAATTAGCCACATCAGGAGATATTTATTTATTTATTACATTTGTGAATCGCCCATCTGGCCGGTCACCCGGCCACCCTGGGTGATGTACAATTCAAACAAACATGCACAATTAAAACAGTCTAGAAAAAAAATTTAAAAAAAAAAATCCTAACCCGCCCCATATTCCCGCCTGAAATACCACGTTTTTAATGTGCGGCGGAAGCTCATCACGGAGGGGGCATGGCGAAGGTCACTAGGGAAGGAGTTCCATAACTTGGGGGTTGCTACAGAGAAGGCCATCTTCCTAGTTCTCACCAGCCTGGCTGCTCTGGCTGATGGGACAAGGAGAAGGTCGTCCGTGGCAGATCTTGTTGAGCAGCCTACTTGATGTTGCTGGAGGCGCTCCTTGAGATAAACATTTCAGGTTAATCATGCCCCTAAATTTTACTTCCCTTCTATATTCCCAGGTTTGCAAAATATCATGTTTTGTGTGTGTTTCTGTTTTGTCCAAGTGCTTACATACAAATCATCTTGGGTTCTTGGACTTGTCACTCTACACCAGCCTTCCCCAACCTGGTGATCTCCAGGTGTTTTGGACTACAACTCCCAACACCCCTAACCACTGGCCACCGTGGCTGGGGCTGATGGGAGCTGTAGTTCAAAACATCTGGAGGAAACCAGGTTGGGGGAGGCTGCTCTACACTCTCCTTTTTTTCTGTTAGAAGTTTTTTGTATTGCCTTCATGACACAAATGTATTTTCATGGATGAACTCAACAATGCGCGCATGCGGCAGCTACAGTGCGATGTTAGGGCCAAACAACAGTGGCATGCTCCATGCCTGGCACAGCATAGATAACCTCAGGTCTGATAACTTCAGAAAAGATTTGACACTGAAAGTTGTATTGGGGCGCAAGGAACAAATGGGTTTCCACCAATGCACAAACACTCCTGGCAGAACACATCAGCATCAGGCAGTTTATTTATTTATTTATTGCATTTATACCCCGCTCTTCAGCCAGAAAAGGCTCCCAGAGTAGCTTACAAAGATTAATAATAAGACAGTCCCTGCCCTCAGGCTTACAATCTAAAAGACATGACACAAAAGGAAAAGGGATTGGGAGGGAGGAGGAAGAATGCAAAACTCAGGCACCAGTTCTTAGTTCAAAAGGTTCTCATAGGTTTTTTTCTTTCTTTTTTCTGGCAGGGAAGGGCAAAACAAGCACCCTGTAGCTGTTCCTTCCTTGGCTGATGTATGGGGCCAGGTTGGTCTCCCCCTTGCCGTGATGTTAATCCTGGGAGACACGGGGCGCAGCTTCCCAGTGGCCCTTGGTTCTCTGGCCAATGGATGAGGCCAGAGTCTGCCACCCCAGGGAACTGTCAGTTGGAGCTGTATGTTCCTTCTGGCAGGGGGGGGTGACGCGAGCTCCCTGCAGCTGCTCCCTCTCCCGCTGATGTGTGGGGTCAGGTTGGTCTCCCCCTTGCTGTGATGTTACTCCTGGGAGGCATGGGGTGCAGCCTCCCAGCGGCCCTTGGTTCAATCTAAACATCAGGTTTTACTGTGAGAAGTAGATACAGCCAAGGGATTTGTAAGAAGCTTTGCCCAGAACAAAGCAGTACCCCTAGCCCACCTGACAAAAAGACCACATTTCCCAATTGGCTTATACTAGAGATCCATATCCAAAGATCTGGCTGATACATTAAAATGTATATGCGAAAGCCAGCACCTCTCCTGCCACATATTTGGCCTTCCTGGGCCACAGTCCCTCCAGCTTCCAGAGCTGATACAATTTACCATGTGTTGATTTTAATGGCAGGCTGAGTTATCTCCCATCTCCTCCTGAGTGTGAAATTCTATACAAGTACAGGGGATTCCCCTATAAATTATCAGGTTGAATCCTTCTTTTCTCCATCCCCTCCCCACTAAGGTCAGGATGCTTTCCATCTTAACTCAGTGCCCTCCTTCTGGCAGTGGCCAGTTCCAAAAAGGCGAGTGAAGCAACGAGGGGGGGAAGGCACTTGTGGTTGACAGAAAAGAGAGAGAAAGGAGAATCTCAAGTGTCTGTTAGAGACATTCATTACGCCCGACGCGTTTCGGAAGATCACTGTTCCTTCGTCAGGGGCAGCTTATCTTCTTTTAGGTGTTATGAGAAACAAGTCCTTCGAATGTCTCTTCTACAAAGATATGTTCAGAAGAGACACTCGAAGGACTTTTTCCTCAAAACATCTAAAAGATAAGTGGTCCCTGATGAAGGAATAGTGATTTTCTGAAACATGTTGGGCATGATAAACGTCCCCAACAGGCACTTGAGATTCTCCTTTCTCTCTTTTCTTGTTTCTGCCAGTTCCAACAGGCAACAATGGGGGGATTCCATTCACTGCCAGTCACTCTTGACATTTCCTTTTCAATCCACTCTTGAGCCCTCTTCAGGCATTCTGATAAACTGGGTTTGGACAACACGCCATGTCTCATCAAGAGGTAATTTAACCCACGATGAGCCATGGCGTCCACAGGCACCAGGTTGCATATCCAGCCCCCACACGAGGGTTGTCGTGTTGTGCAAACCTGGTGACCATGAGTTATGTGAGGGTTAAACAACCATGGTCTGTTTTAGGATTATACAAGGGTTATTTAACCCTCACACTTGCTGGGTTCTCACAACACAACCATCTTCAAGCAGTGGTTGGATATACAACCTGGCACCTGTGGGCGCCATGGCTCATCATGGGTTAAATAACCTCTCGATGAGTCATGGTGTGTTGTCCAAACCCACTCACTGTCGCCTGCAATGGATTGCTAATGTAGATGACTGATTCACCAAGTGGTTAATGTGGGGAAGCCTTACCCCTTGATAAGGCCTCAGCCTTTAACACGCACTAGAATAGGGGTGGGCAACTTGTAGGCTAAAACATCTGGAGGACCACAACTCCCATCATCCCTCACCATTGGCTATGCTGGCTAGGGATGATGGGAGCTGTAGGCCAATTCCTCAGGAGGGCTACCTCTGCACTAGCCTCTGTGGCAGGAAAAGGATGCAGCCGCCATTTGTCAATACAGATGACCGAGCAAATCCACGGTGGAAAAATCTTACTACCTGGTGAGTTGATTGCATCAGGCTAAATTCTCCTGTATTAAAATCCTTCCTGCCACACACTGGATCTGTTCCATGGGAGTTTGTTTGGAGATTAAAAGGAATCTTATATTGCCATTCTGTGGCTCCTGAGCCAAGTAATAAGAAAAAACACTGCAAGTAAGTTTCACACTGATAAGAAATGCTCCTGTCTAGGTGCAGGTTTGAATACATCTCTGACAGCTCTACACACACACACACACACACACACACACGGACGCAGCCAGGTCAGCAGATGGTGCAATGCAGTAAGTTGCTTTGCCAACTGTAAGGAGGCATCACTATTTAAATATATATATATATATATGTACATGGAAGTACGATAGCAAAGTGATTAACTCTTTCTCAATGGTACTCCATTCTGTATCCTCTGCCTTTGCTTGATTTCCTTAGAACCACAGCTTTGGGGGGCAGTTTATGTTTAAAACACATGTAACTGTGAGACATGCTTACCAATTTTCAAGCATCTAAGCAAATATCAAACAGAAATTTTCCTTTGCTGACAAAAATCCATTCCAATACTGTGTGCTTTCTGGCCGTAAGCCATTTCGCTATGATAAGCGACTAAACCTATTTAATTTACTTTTCAGAAACGATTCCCATTATAGTCAAAAGAACGCCTGAGGACAAAAGTGAATCCCCCTGAGCTGATGCTTGCTCGGAATACCTGGCTTGTACAATGACCCTGCCTGTCTGTTCATTAGGTCAGTAATCATTCATTAGCTCACTGAGGTTATAGGACAAAATGCTCTATGCCTGGCAAAAAAAAAAAAAGCAGAATCACAGTTTACGGCTCAGGCTGAAGCAATGCATGGCAAAACACACAGTTTTGCTCAGGAGAAATGAGCCTTTGACATTCATATGGAGGATGAAGCCTTCCTCAACCAGAAGCTTTGGACTACAGCTCCCATCCACCTCAGCCAGCATGGCTACAGTCAGGGATTATGGGAGTTGTATTCCAAAACATCTGGAGTTAGGGATGGACAACTGTTTCTCTGTTTCACTTTCTCTAATATTTACTTTTTTCAAGCAAAAGTTTGTTCTGCCTTGTTTCCGCATCAGTTTGCAATTTCTTAAAAAGTCTGCACAAAAATCTGAATGCAAAAAAACCCATACGCATTTTTGTACACACTTTCCCCTAATATATGCATTTTTTGCAAGCATTATTCCTTAATATATGCCTTTTACTGTGCCATTTTCCCTAATGTACAAACTTTTTACACAATTTTTGATCAAGGAACTGCATCTCAAAATTCAGGAAAGTGTGCTAACCAAAGGATAATTGTGTTCCACTTTGCATATTAGTTCAGGAAGTGTGAATTAAGTCAGTTTGTATTAAAATCTGAACCAAACAAATTTTGCCCCATCCTTATCTGGAGGGCATAAGGACAGTGAAGGTAGAACTTCAGTCTTTTCAAGCCCAGAACTTGGTTTTAACCCCAACTTGCAAAATGGAACACACTTTTAAGTTTTTATTGTATATATTCATTTTTCTCCACTTCCTTGCTATTGCTGGTTTTACTTCTGAGTTCTATACATATTACCACAATGCCTTTTTAATTATTGTAACTTGTGGGCCACTTTGGATTTGTCTTTGGATAAGGAAAGGCAGGATATAAACTATTATATGGGATAATTATACAGGACATGAAATTATATGGGATAATTTTATGGAACATGAAATTTGGTTTCTCCTGCCTACCAAAAAGATTTAAATTTCTGTCCAGCAAAAGCAGCTGGGAGAAAAAAACCCAAAAGAGAGATGTAAAGAGGTTTGAATTTCTCAGTGTAGAAATGAAATGTGTAGCATACAGCCCTAAGGCAAAATTCTGTTGGTTGGAAAAAATAAGGATCTGGCATATCTTTCATTGGTGAAATTAATGCCTATGTTGTGCACACGTCTTGACTTGTAACACTCAAAGATCACAAAACAACCTATAACTTTCATTATGCACAGCACCTCACTAAAGAACCTTCACTAATGGTATTGAGTTAGAAATGGATGTACTCCGAATGCAAATATTTCTTAGAAAATACTAAAAAACAAACACCCACCTATTGTGGCATGAGCTGTGATAGAAAAGAGCCATCAGCTGCATAATAACAAATAAATATGTTAGTCTTAAGCGGTGCTTTTTTTCTGGAGAAAAAGGTACCGGAACTCTTGGATTACATTTCCTCGGGAGTAGATGGCAATTAAATTGTAATGCAATGAATAGAAGAAAAGGTGCTGGAACTCAGTTCCGGTGAGTTCCACCAGAAAAAAAGCCCTGGTCTTAAGACATCACAACAGGCTAATGCACGTTCTCTTCTAGAATTTACCCCTCAGTAATGTCTATCTAATCTAGATTATATATAAGTGTGATGGAGTCAACAGAGTATCACATTTGGATGAGAGAGTCCTGGGTTTATATCCCTGTTCAACCATGGAGCTCACCTTGCACCAATTACAATCTCTCATCCTAACCTGATTCCAGTGAAAGGGGGTATTTTTACTTTGAAGTGCTACGGCAAAATCTAGGGGCGGGGTGGGCAAAGTGTGGCCCTCCAAATATTTTTTTTTCCTTCACCTCCCATGATCCCTCACCATTGGCTAGGCTGGTTAGGGCTGATGGAAGTTGTAGGCCAAATCATCTAGACAGCCACAAGTTGCCCACCCCTGGACTAGTGCAACCCAGAGGCTGTGCTCCACACACACACACACACACACACACACACACACACACAGGTTTCCAATCCAGTGAGGTGTTTTTATTATCTTCCCCTCACTGGATTGGAGGCCATTCCAAATTCACTGTGCAGTTTTGGTAGAGTGGGATGAAGTCAGTGTGCACTACAAAGCCCAGCAGTTCCGTCCATCCTTCCTGAAGAGATTTATCCCCTGAAAGTTCCATTGGCGTTTTACATTTGCAAAGAAGGCAACTCATATTGCTAATGTAAGATTGGCAACTTGCGGGGGGGTGGGGGGTGATAGCAGTGCAGCCTGTTTTGGAGTATCTGGGCCAGCTGCCAGCTGCTGCTGTGCTTATCCAAGTTTAGCACTACAATGAATATTGGCAAATATTCAAAATGTCCTGTTTCACTATTGAAAGTTTGAATGTAAAATTTTACCTCACTCTTTGAAGTGCAAGCACTTTAGACACTGGAATGTCTTGTCGGATGTTAATCAAACAGTATACACCATTGTCTGCCACATATCAAATGCCATCACATACTAAGTCCTATTACATGTCAACTGCGAAATACTGTTACATGTCAACTATCAAAGACTATCCAATATGACATATCATTAACGTCAAAACAACAACAACAACAAAGCTTTATTACGGTCATAGACCAGTTTACTATAAAACAAAGCAAAGCATATTGAGTACTCTGACATACAATTCAATTCAGGTTGGACAAAAGTACCACAAATGACCTGGGGGGCACCAAAAAGGGGAAGAAGAAGAAGAAGAAGAAGAAGGGGGGGAGGCAAAAAAACTAGATGGTATTTTTGCAGTGGGGTAATACATAATAGCCCTTTGGTGGAGTCAGCTATGGGTTTATTGCATGAATACCTGGGGTATCTACCCTTTGCTTCCTAAGAATGTATGCCAATACACAGAATTTGGCCACCCTTATAATAGTTCCAGTAGAGGGGGAGTCTGAAAGAAGTAGGGTTGTCTAAAATTCATCGGATCTGCCGGGATAGTTTTTTATTAGGGGAGTAATATACACGGAACTAATTTAAGAAGGGTGATAGAACAGACTGTGGAAACTATCGGGGCATTTCTCTCTTAGCTACCGCAGGTAAAATATTTGCCAGGATTCTCGCAACCGTCTTCTATCTATTTCAGAAGAGATCCTCCCTGAAACTCAGTATGGTTTCTGCCCCTCTAGAGGGACAGTAGACATGATTTTTACTGCACGTCAGCTCCAAGAAAATGCCGGGAGCAAAATCAACCCCTTTATATGGCATTTATCGATTTGGCTAAGGCCTGTGATACTGTAGACCGAACAGCTCTCTGGACTATCCTTATGAAAATTGGATGCCCCAATAAATTTGTGATATCTTGCGACTTCTCCATGACAACATGACGGCAACGGTCTTGGACAACAACGGCTCTCATGGTGCTGCCATTTAAAGTGGGATCAGGTGTTAAACAGGGATGTGTTATCGCCCCAACATTATTTGATATTTTCATCGCCATGATTTTACATCTTGTAGAGGGGAAACTTCCCACTGGTGTGGGAATTATATATCGAACAGATGGGAAGCTTTTTAATCTCAGCAGGCTGAAAGCAAAAAGTAAGGTAATTACAACCTCCATTGTGGAACTTCAGTATGCTGATGATAATGTGGTCTCTGCACATTCAGAGGATGATCTCCAAACTATCCTAAATGCTTTTGCAGAAGCATACGAAAACTTGGTCTCTCACTTAACATCAAAAAAACCAAAGTGCTTCATCAGCAAGTGCAAGCTAACCCTTTGGTGATGCCATCTATCCAGCTTGGCGGGACAATACTGGAAAATGTCGATCATTTTCTCTATCTTGGCAGCTATCTTTCTGTTACAGCTAACATCGACAGTGAAATCCAGCATCGTTTGAGCTCCGCAAGTGCCACGTTTCTTGAATGAAACATAGAGTGTTTGAGGATTGGGATATTTGTAAGAAGACCAAAACGCTGGTTTATGAAGCCATTGTATTACCAACTTTATTGTATGCCTGCGAAACATGGACTATCTATAAACGTCACTTCCACCTCCTTGAAAGGTTTCATCAACGTTGCCTCCGGAAAATCCTGCGAATTACTTGGGAAGATAGGCGAACAAATGTCAGTGTACTGGAAGAAGCAAAAGACTACTAGCATTGAAAAAATGATCCTTCAACGCCAACTTCAATGGACCGGTCATGTTGTTCGAATGCCTGACTGCCGTCTCCCAAAGCAGTTACTTTATTCCCAACTCAAGGATGGAAAGCGGAATATCGGTGGTCAATATAAGAGGTTAAAGATGTTCATAAGGCTAATCTAAAAAAAATGGCAATATAAACATCGAAACTGGGAAGCTCTGGCCCATGAACGATCTAAATGGAGGTTGGCCTTTCATAAGGTTCCATGGACTTTGAAAGAAGCCCGAGTGCAAGGTGAAAGGGAGAAACGTGCTAAGCAAAAAGCACGTCAAAACGAATCCTTTACAGGACCATCTTCCCATCTGGTAACCTGTGTCCTCACTGTGGGAAGCTGTGTGGATCTAGAATTGGCCTCCACAGTCACTTATGGGACCCATCGCTATAGTCTACACAATCTTCTTAGATTTCCTCCTTTTATCCTGGAAGACAATCTTACTCGATCACGAGTGATCGCCTGATGATGATGATGATGATGATGATAAGGTTGCACATGTTCAATTGATTCTACCATGCCTGAATGGCAGCAGCAACACCAAGGAATATGGAATACGTGAATATCTCCCTCCAGAAGGGCTGATTGAAGCCAAGGTTGAAGGTGATTGGGATGATCAAGAACATGAAGATAATTAGCTGGAATGAAGTTTAGGCTATGATGGCCTATTACAGGGTATCCAAATCCATTGTCTAATTATGTTTTAAGCCCTATGAGGCCCTAGATGTAATAAGGCTGCAGGGGTGAACCCATAGCATTTCAATTTCTCCTCAACATCTCAAAGTTATCTGTTAAAATCAGAGGTGCTGTTCCTGTAGGGCTGAAATGTAATTTGAGCCAATAGCTAATCCCATGGAACCAGGCATGTGCTTCAAGGGAGATCATCCCTGTTTCCACTCTAAGTAGGTGTTTGGGGTACATCGTGGGACAGCAAAGATGCTTCATTGAAATTTAGATTGCAGGGCCTCCAGGGGACGAAAGTCTTTATAGATGCACAGCTGCGAGCCGTACATAAGCTGCCTTATTACTTTGCCCTGGAAGACTTTAATCGTGGAGGGTATGTACAGACCTCCTTTTGAAAAGAACAATTTGAGTATGGCTGTAGTGGTTCTTTGAGTGTTCTCCGTGACGTGAGAAGAATGGGCTTTCCAAGATCCACTTGCTTGGAATATTACGGCTAGGTATTTGTATACCCTGACCTGTTCAATCACATGGCCGTTTATCTGCCATCTGTGTTTGCTAAGCCTTTTACTAAAAACAAGGATTTTGGTTTTTTTGTAATTTATCATAAGTTTCTCATCAGGGCAGTACATGGAGAAAGCCGGAAAAGCTCTTCTTAGACTTACTTCAGAGAAAGATAATATGACTGTGTCATTAATGTCAACTATCAACCACTGTTAAATCAACTATCACAAGTCCTTTGTTAGCCCACAGAACACACACAGCACGAACAGCAAGAGGGTAGCCTTCCTCTTCCTCCCCACTGAAAGGCACAGAGGAAAATCAGATCTCAAAGGCTGCTTATACTCTGGACCCCTGCTTAGCCTGACAAAGGAAGTTTCCGGAAAAGCCACCTATTAACTGGGAACTGTAGCAAGATGAAATGCATTTCACACACAGGCCGGCATACAGCCGCCAGATGATAACATTTTTATCACTATCCCATGCGCTGAATTCAGATTGAGGGATTAAGCTAGAAGCCCCCACATATTACCATCAGCTTGTCTACATGGGCTTTTTAATCCCTATTTAGAAGGCTGACTGCAGATGCAAGAATCACTTGCATTTCTGAATCCTCGCTAATTAAGTTACATGCAGAGTTGATGCAGAGATCCGTTTTCTCCGGAGCTTCTGTGACAGAAGGAAACTTTTGCTTTGGATTTTATTAATGTCAACCATTTCTTTTCCATTTTTATTGGGCTTCTTAAAGAATAAATCATTTCAGCATCTTGAGACTAGTTTCTCTTTTTGGATCAATTTTGGATGCTTTTCAGTTTTCCCATACTTTCCTTTACCTATGAATAGGCAGCTTTTACAATTAGCATATTTATCTACATATTTATATCCCACCTTTCTTTCACTGTGGAACTCAAGGTGGCTACATGGGATTCCCAGGTGGTCTCCCCTCCAAGCACTGACCATAGAGTAGTATCAATCATAGATCATAGAGTTGGAAGGAGTCTACAAGGCTATCGAGTCCAACCCCCTGCTCAATGCAGGAAACTAGAGGAGGGGTCTCCCATCCAAGTAATAACCAGGCTTGACCCTGCTTAGCTTTCCATGCTCAGACAAGCTGAGCCAGCATAAGCCACAGACCAGATCTAGACTTGCTTAGCATCAGCAAGGTAGCTGCCTCATGTGCCTTCAGACCATTTTTCCCTTAACTGTGACTGGCCTACAACCATGGAGGTGGGACCAAATGATGCTAGAAATATAAACAAAGCCAAAACAGGACCTCTCTAGGCTTCCAGAGGGAAAACTACTATGTTCTCGTGTTTCTTCTTTCCCCTCCCCGCTTAAAGCAGTAGTGGAGAATGTGGGCCAGATGTTGCTGGACTGCAACTCCCATCAGTCATAGCCAGCATAGCCAATGATGATGGAAGTTGCAGTCCAACAACATCTGGAGGGCCACATGTTCCTCATCCTTGCCCTAAAGGCTCAGGGAATTATATTTTTCTACATATTTAACAATTGAAAATCCAAGACTTGTGTGCGTGTGCGTGAGGGGAAAGAGAGAGAGAGAGAGAGAGAGAGAGAGAGAATATGCAAATATGCATGTGCTATCAGTCACCTGAATGGAAGCATTCTGAAATGGAAGCATATCTTCAAACCTTTTTTCTCAACTTTCATCTTAGGAAATGGTGCCCAGGTTCCAAAGGGTCCCTCTGCCACAACAGTCCCTTGGGTCACTTAAGAAACTGAACTTGAACTTCAGGGGAACAATGCTTTCAGAACAAACCAGGAACCAGAATGTCCGTTTTACTCTGCTTTATTCTCATTAACCAGAGTTTAAACCAGAGGTGGGGTTGGTGACCCTCCAGATGCTGTTGGAATATAACTGACATCATCCCTGACCATTGGCGATGCTGGCTGGGACTGATGGGTGTTCTCCCTACCCCTGGTTTAAACAAACCACAGTTTCCTGAGTTCATGGAAAACTGCACTGAGTTTAAAACTGAAAGGGGATGCTTTTGATCTCCTCCTTGTGGCCACAAAAGAGAAGAGGAGGGGGAGCACAAGCCTGAGGCTTTCTGCAGTTCATTCACATATCGGGAAACTATGGTTTCCTGTTACATCTGAACCGGGCCACAGAGCCATTGGAAGCAGTTTTCCCAATGTAACCCTCATAGTCCTCTCACCTTAATCAATGCCTCCAGCTCCTGTTGAGATACACAGTTGTTCTCCTGAAGGAATTCTGCCTTATCATTGGCTATTCTGTTCTTCTGGCTGCTTTCTTCCGGCAGCTCCAGGGCACGGAACACAAGGCCCCCAGTGACCAGGTAGGCTACGACTACAAAGAAGATGGCCACTACCGTTTTCCACTTCATGACTGTCTGCAAACCCTGTGAGGGGGTTTCCATGCTGGCAATCACAGTTGTCCGTGGCGAGGAAACAGAGAGTCGTGGTGCTGGCTGGTGTGTGGTCTTATTGGTCTCAGGCTCACGAGATGGGGGAACGGCTGCTGGAACAGACACTAAAATGAAACACCAAATTGATATGTTAAATCTCTGTGTAATATAGTTTTTTGAGTGTGTGTGTGGTGTGTGTGTGTGTGTGTGCGTGCACGCACTTGTATAATTCTTATAGCTTATATTTCTTATGGCTGAAAGAGTCCATTCTAGTTCAACATGACCCCCTCTATAACAATCATCCCAGAATTTTGCCCAGTAACTGGTGGGTTAAAAACTGGAACTTAGTGGGAACAAAATTACTTATTTCAGGGTTTTTTAAAAAAACTTCGCATTCCTCTTTTCTGACAATACCAGATCTTGTCATAATGCATTCCTAGCCCCTTCTATCCACTTCGCAAACGTGCGGGGGCACACACAATTTCAACTTTCATCAAAGAATTGAACTGCTAGCAAGTTTTGGAGGGTACAGTTCCACACTCATTCCATCAAAGGGCTTACTGTCACAGTTGCTCCATCTGACCCTCAGCAGAAACTGATAAGCATGATGTTGCAATGAAGATTGTAGATGATAGCTTGCATTTTCTGTGATTGTCCTTGAAAATCTAATGGAGGGGACACTGGTGCGTAGAAAAATAGTGGCAACAAGGAAAGGGCCTACTTTCATCTGATAAGCGCCATATGGGGAAAGAACAGCATCCATCCATCTAGCCACACCTTGCTTTCAAAAGTGGCCAGCCAGATGATTCTGGGAAGCCCATAAGCAGGTCATGAAGGCAATAGCCCTCTGCTGAGGTTCAGAGTTCCAGACACTCAATTCTACCCCCTCTCCCCACACTCTCCACAACAGTCGGTTCACATTTCATGCCAGCCAAGCATCCCCAAGTCCTCAGGAGTGGTCTCCATTTGGGGGTACTTTGAGAAGTGAGGTAGACACTTGTTTTCAATCCCAGCTACATTAACATCTTTATGTTCTCCACTGATACCTATGGACAGCTCTCACTTCTGTTGCAAGGGTCACTTTAAAATAGCTTTTCAGTGAGAATTAGTAAGTGACCTATCCAGTCAATGGATGGTTCCTTCTACACTTTTTAGACCTATGTGTCTCTTCCTTCCTCCTCCCTTTAAGGCTAATCCATTCCATTCCCCCTCCCAACTGGTTGTCTCCCCCCCCCCCAACTTGGTCAATATTAAATGCCACTAAGTCCTTATGGGGCTGTTTGGGAGGGGGGTCACCCCTTGGGGGGGCTCTAAAGACTTATTAGGCATTTGTAAACCTTGGGGTTACTCCCAAGTCTGTTTATACCTCTCCTTGAGCATGGGTGGTGTGGTTT
>JAHFWL010000665.1:0-68861 GCA_021292165.1 Shinisaurus crocodilurus
TCCAACAGGCAACAATGGGGGGATTCCATTCACTGCCAGTCACTCTTGACATTTCCTTTTCAATCCACTCTTGAGCCCTCTTCAGGCATTCTGATAAACTGGGTTTGGACAACACGCCATGTCTCATCAAGAGGTAATTTAACCCACGATGAGCCATGGCGTCCACAGGCACCAGGTTGCATATCCAGCCCCCACACGAGGGTTGTCGTGTGTGCAAACCTGGTGACCATGAGTTATGTGAGGGTTAAACAACCATGGTCTGTTTTAGGATTATACAAGGGTTATTTAACCCTCACACTTGCTGGGTTCTCACAACACAACCATCTTCAAGCAGTGGTTGGATATACAACCTGGCACCTGTGGGCGCCATGGCTCATCATGGGTTAAATAACCTCTCGATGAGTCATGGTGTGTTGTCCAAACCCACTCACTGTCGCCTGCAATGGATTGCTAATGTAGATGACTGATTCACCAAGTGGTTAATGTGGGGAAGCCTTACCCCTTGATAAGGCCTCAGCCTTTAACACGCACTAGAATAGGGGTGGGCAACTTGTAGGCTAAAACATCTGGAGGACCACAACTCCCATCATCCCTCACCATTGGCTATGCTGGCTAGGGATGATGGGAGCTGTAGGCCAATTCCTCAGGAGGGCTACCTCTGCACTAGCCTCTGTGGCAGGAAAAGGATGCAGCCGCCATTTGTCAATACAGATGACCGAGCAAATCCACGGTGGAAAAATCTTACTACCTGGTGAGTTGATTGCATAGGCTAAATTCTCCTGTATTAAAATCCTTCCTGCCACACACTGGATCTGTTCCATGGGAGTTTGTTTGGAGATTAAAAGGAATCTTATATTGCCATTCTGTGGCTCCTGAGCCAAGTAATAAGAAAAAACACTGCAAGTAAGTTTCACACTGATAAGAAATGCTCCTGTCTAGGTGCAGGTTTGAATACATCTCTGACAGCTCTACACACACACACACACACACACACACACGGACGCAGCCAGGTCAGCAGATGGTGCAATGCAGTAAGTTGCTTTGCCAACTGTAAGGAGGCATCACTATTTAAATATATATATATATATATGTACATGGAAGTACGATAGCAAAGTGATTAACTCTTTCTCAATGGTACTCCATTCTGTATCCTCTGCCTTTGCTTGATTTCCTTAGAACCACAGCTTTGGGGGGCAGTTTATGTTTAAAACACATGTAACTGTGAGACATGCTTACCAATTTTCAAGCATCTAAGCAAATATCAAACAGAAAATTTTCCTTTGCTGACAAAAATCCATTCCAATACTGTGTGCTTTCTGGCCGTAAGCCATTTCGCTATGATAAGCGACTAAACCTATTTAATTTACTTTTCAGAAACGATTCCCATTATAGTCAAAAGAACGCCTGAGGACAAAAGTGAATCCCCCTGAGCTGATGCTTGCTCGGAATACCTGGCTTGTACAATGACCCTGCCTGTCTGTTCATTAGGTCAGTAATCATTCATTAGCTCACTGAGGTTATAGGACAAAATGCTCTATGCCTGGCAAAAAAAAAAAAAGCAGAATCACAGTTTACGGCTCAGGCTGAAGCAATGCATGGCAAAACACACAGTTTTGCTCAGGAGAAATGAGCCTTTGACATTCATATGGAGGATGAAGCCTTCCTCAACCAGAAGCTTTGGACTACAGCTCCCATCCACCTCAGCCAGCATGGCTACAGTCAGGGATTATGGGAGTTGTATTCCAAAACATCTGGAGTTAGGGATGGACAACTGTTTCTCTGTTTCACTTTCTCTAATATTTACTTTTTTCAAGCAAAAGTTTGTTCTGCCTTGTTTCCGCATCAGTTTGCAATTTCTTAAAAAGTCTGCACAAAAATCTGAATGCAAAAAAACCCATACGCATTTTTGTACACACTTTCCCCTAATATATGCATTTTTTGCAAGCATTATTCCTTAATATATGCCTTTTACTGTGCCATTTTCCCTAATGTACAAACTTTTTTACACAATTTTTGATCAAGGAACTGCATCTCAAAATTCAGGAAAGTGTGCTAACCAAAGGATAATTGTGTTCCACTTTGCATATTAGTTCAGGAAGTGTGAATTAAGTCAGTTTGTATTAAAATCTGAACCAAACAAATTTTGCCCCATCCTTATCTGGAGGGCATAAGGACAGTGAAGGTAGAACTTCAGTCTTTTCAAGCCCAGAACTTGGTTTTAACCCCAACTTGCAAAATGGAACACACTTTTAAGTTTTTATTGTATATATTCATTTTTCTCCACTTCCTTGCTATTGCTGGTTTTACTTCTGAGTTCTATACATATTACCACAATGCCTTTTTAATTATTGTAACTTGTGGGCCACTTTGGATTTGTCTTTGGATAAGGAAAGGCAGGATATAAACTATTATATGGGATAATTATACAGGACATGAAATTATATGGGATAATTTTATGGAACATGAAATTTGGTTTCTCCTGCCTACCAAAAAGATTTAAATTTCTGTCCAGCAAAAGCAGCTGGGAGAAAAAACCCAAAAGAGAGATGTAAAGAGGTTTGAATTTCTCAGTGTAGAAATGAAATGTGTAGCATACAGCCCTAAGGCAAAATTCTGTTGGTTGGAAAAAATAAGGATCTGGCATATCTTTCATTGGTGAAATTAATGCCTATGTTGTGCACACGTCTTGACTTGTAACACTCAAAGATCACAAAACAACCTATAACTTTCATTATGCACAGCACCTCACTAAAGAACCTTCACTAATGGTATTGAGTTAGAAATGGATGTACTCCGAATGCAAATATTTCTTAGAAAATACTAAAAAACAAACACCCACCTATTGTGGCATGAGCTGTGATAGAAAAGAGCCATCAGCTGCATAATAACAAATAAATATGTTAGTCTTAAGCGGTGCTTTTTTTCTGGAGAAAAAGGTACCGGAACTCTTGGATTACATTTCCTCGGGAGTAGATGGCAATTAAATTGTAATGCAATGAATAGAAGAAAAGGTGCTGGAACTCAGTTCCGGGTGATTCCACCAGAAAAAAGCCCTGGTCTTAAGACATCACAACAGGCTAATGCACGTTCTCTTCTAGAATTACCCCCTCAGTAATGTCTATCTAATCTAGATATATATAAGTGTGATGGAGTCAACAGAGTATCACAGTTGGATGAGAGGTCCTGGGTTATATCCCTGTTCAACCATGGAGCTCACCTTGCACCAATACAATCTCTCATCCTAACCTGATTCCAGTGAAAGGGGGTATTTTTACTTGGAAGTGCTACGGCAAAATCTAGGGGCGGGGTGGCAAAGTGTGGCCCTCCAAATATTTTTTTTTCCTTCACCTCCCATGATCCCTCACATGGCTAGGCTGGTTAGGGCTGATGGAAGTTGTAGGCCAAATCATCTAGACAGCCACAAGTTGCCCACCCTGGACTAGTGCAACCCAGAGGCTGTGCTCCACACACACACACACACACACACACACACACACACAGGTTTCCAATCCAGTGAGGTGTTTTATTATCTTCCCCTCACTGGATTGGAGGCCATTCCAAATTCACTGTGCAGTTTTGGTAGAGTGGGATGAAGTCAGTGTGCACTACAAAGCCCAGCAGTTCCGTCCATCCTTCCTGAAGAGATTTATCCCCTGAAAGTTCCATTGGCGTTTTACATTTGCAAAGAAGGCAACTCATATTGCTAATGTAAGATTGGCAACTTGCGGGGGGGGGGGGGGGTGATAGCAGTGCAGCCTGTTTTGGAGTATCTGGGCCAGCTGCCAGCTGCTGCTGTGCTTATCCAAGTTTAGCACTACAATGAATATTGGCAAATATTCAAAATGTCCTGTTTCACTATTGAAAGTTTGAATGTAAAATTTTACCTCACTCTTTGAAGTGCAAGCACTTTAGACACTGGAATGTCTTGTCGGATGTTAATCAAACAGTATACACCATTGTCTGCCACATATCAAATGCCATCACATACTAAGTCCTATTACATGTCACTGCGAAATACTGGTGTACTGTCAACTATCAAGACTAGTCCAATATGACATATCATTAACAGTCAAAACAACAACAACAACAAAGCTTATTACGGTCATAGACCACGTTACTATAAAACAAAGCAAAGCACATTGAGTACTCTGACTTACAATTCAATTCAGGTTGGACAAAAGTACCACAAATGACCTGGGGGGCACCAAAAAGGGGAAGAAGAAGAAGAAGAAGAAGAAGGGGGGGAGGCAAAAAAAACTAGATGGTATTTTTGCAGTGGGTAATACATAATAGCCCTTTGGTGGAGTCAGCTATGGGTTTATTGCAATGAATACCTGGGGTATCTACCCTTTGCTTCCTAAAATGTATGCCAATACACAGAATTTGGCCACCCTTATAATAGTTCCAGTAGAGGGGGAGTCTGAAAAAGTAGGGTTGTCTAAAATTCATCGGATCTGCCGGGGATTAGTTTTTATTAGGGAGTATTATACACGGAACTAATTTAAGAAGGGTGATAGAACAGACTGTGGAAACTATCGGGGCATTTCTCTCTTAGCTACCGCAGGTAAAATATTTGCCAGGATTCTCGCAAACCGTCTTCTATCTATTTCAGAAGAGATCCTCCCTGAAACTCAGTATGGTTTCTGCCCCTCTAGAGGGACAGTAGACATGATTTTTACTGCACGTCAGCTCCAAGAAAAATGCCGGGAGCAAAATCAACCCCTTTATATGGCATTTATCGATTTGGCTAAGGCCTGTGATACTGTAGACCGAACAGCTCTCTGGACTATCCTTATGAAAATTGGATGCCCCAATAAATTTGTGAATATCTTGCGACTTCTCCATGACAACATGACGGCAACGGTCTTGGACAACAACGGCTCTCATGGTGCTCCATTTAAAGTGGGATCAGGTGTTAAACAGGGATGTGTTATCGCCCCAACATTATTTGATATTTTCATCGCCATGATTTTACATCTTGTAGAGGGGAAACTTCCCACTGGTGTGGGAATTATATATCGAACAGATGGGAAGCTTTTTAATCTCAGCAGGCTGAAAGCAAAAAGTAAGGTAATTACAACCTCCATTGTGGAACTTCAGTATGCTGATGATAATGTGGTCTCTGCACATTCAGAGGATGATCTCCAAACTATCCTAAATGCTTTTGCAGAAGCATACGAAAAACTTGGTCTCTCACTTAACATCAAAAAAACCAAAGTGCTTCATCAGCAAGTGCAAGCTAACCCTTTGGTGATGCCATCTATCCAGCTTGGCGGGACAATACTGGAAAATGTCGATCATTTTCTCTATCTTGGCAGCTATCTTTCTGTTACAGCTAACATCGACAGTGAAATCCAGCATCGTTTGAGCTCCGCAAGTGCCACGTTTTCTTGAATGAAACATAGAGTGTTTGAGGATTGGGATATTTGTAAGAAGACCAAAACGCTGGTTTATGAAGCCATTGTATTACCAACTTTATTGTATGCCTGCGAAACATGGACTATCTATAAACGTCACTTCCACCTCCTTGAAAGGTTTCATCAACGTTGCCTCCGGAAAATCCTGCGAATTACTTGGGAAGATAGGCGAACAAATGTCAGTGTACTGGAAGAAGCAAAGACTACTAGCATTGAAAAAATGATCCTTCAACGCCAACTTCAATGGACCGGTCATGTTGTTCGAATGCCTGACTGCCGTCTCCCAAAGCAGTTACTTTATTCCCAACTCAAGGATGGAAAGCGGAATATCGGTGGTCAATATAAGAGGTTTAAAGATGTTCATAAGGCTAATCTAAAAAAAATGCAATATAAACATCGAAAACTGGGAAGCTCTGGCCCATGAACGATCTAAATGGAGGTTGGCCTTTCATAAAGGTTCCATGGACTTTGAAGAAGCCCGAGTGCAAGGTGAAAGGGAGAAACGTGCTAAGCAAAAAGCACGTCAAACGAATCCTTTACAGGACCATCTTCCATCTGGTAACCTGTGTCCTCACTGTGGGAAGCTGTGTGGATCTAGAATTGGCCTCCACAGTCACTTATGGACCCATCGCTAGAGTCTACACAATCTTCTTTAGAATTTCCTCCTTTTATCCTGGAAGACAATCTTACTCGATCACGAGTGATCGCCTGATGATGATGATGATGATGATGATAAGGTGCACATGTTCAATTGATTCTACCATGCCTGAATGGCAGCAGCAAACACGCAAGGAATATGGAATACGTGAATATCTCCCCTCCAGAAGGGCTGATTGAAGCCAAGGTGAAGGTGATTGGGATGATCAAGAACATGAAGATAATTAGCTGGAATGAAGTTTAGGCTATGATGGCCTATTACAGGGTATCCCAAATCCATTGTCTAATTATTGTTTTAGCCCTATGAGGCCCTAGATGTAATAAGGCTGCAGGGGTGAACCCATAGCATTTCAATTTCTCCTCAACATCTCAAAGTTATCTGTTAAAATCAGAGGTGCTGTTCCTGTAGGGCTGAAATGTAATTTGAGCCAATAGCTAATCCCATGGAACCAGGCATGTGCTTCAAGGGAGATCATCCCTGTTTCCACTCTAAGTAGGTGTTTGGGGTACATCGTGGGACAGCAAAGATGCTTCATTGAAATTTAGATTGCAGGGCCTCCAGGGGACGAAAGTCTTTATAGATGCACAGCTGCGAGCCGTACATAAGCTGCCTTATTACTTTGCCCTGGAAGACTTTAATCGTGGAGGGTATGTACAGACCTCCTTTTGAAAAGAACAATTTGAGTATGGCTGTAGTGGTTCTTTGAGTGTTCTCCGTGACGTGAGAAGAATGGGCTTTCCAAGATCCACTTGCTTGGAATATTACGGCTAGGTATTTGTATACCCTGACCTGTTCAATCACATGGCCGTTTATCTGCCATCTGTGTTTGCTAAGCCTTTTACTAAAAACAAGGATTTTGGTTTTTTTGTAATTTATCATAAGTTTCTCATCAGGGCAGTACATGGAGAAAGCCGGAAAAGCTCTTCTTAGACTTACTTCAGAGAAAGATAATATGACTGTGTCATTAATGTCAACTATCAACCACTGTTAAATATCAACTATCACAAGTCCTTTGTTAGCCCACAGAACACACACAGCACGAACAGCAAGAGGGTAGCCTTCCTCCTCTTCCTCCCCACTGAAAGGCACAGAGGAAAATCAGATCTCAAAGGCTGCTTATACTCTGGACCCCTGCTTAGCCTGACAAAGGAAGTTTCCGGAAATAGAGCCACCTATTAACTGGGAACTGTAGCAAGATGAAATGCATTTCACACAGGCCGGCATACAGCCGCCAGATGATAACATTTTTTATCACTATCCCATGCGCTGAATTCAGATTGAGGGATTAAGCTAGAAGCCCCCACATATTACCATCAGCTTGTCTACATGGGCTTTTTAATCCCTATTTAGAAGGCTGACTGCAGATGCAAGAATCACTTGCATTTCTGAATCCTCGCTAATTAAGTTACATGCAGAGTTGATGCAGAGATCCGTTTTCTCCGGAGCTTCTGTGACAGAAGGAAACTTTTGCTTTGGATTTTATTAATGTCAACCATTTCTTTTTCCATTTTTATTGGGCTTCTTAAAGAATAAATCATTTCAGCATCTTGAGACTAGTTCTCTCTTTTTGGATCAATTTTGGATGCTTTTCAGTTTTCCCATACTTTCCTTTACCTATGAATAGGCAGCTTTTACAATTAGCATATTTATCTACATATTTATATCCCACCTTTCTTTCACTGTGGAACTCAAGGTGGCTACATGGGATTCCCAGGTGGTCTCCCCTCCAAGCACTGACCATAGAGTAGTATCAATCATAGATCATAGAGTTGGAAGGAGTCTACAAGGCTATCGAGTCCAACCCCCTGCTCAATGCAGGAAACTAGAGGAGGGGTCTCCCATCCAAGTAATAACCAGGCTTGACCCTGCTTAGCTTTCCATGCTCAGACAAGCTGAGCCAGCATAAGCCACAGACCAGATCTAGACTTGCTTAGCATCAGCAAGGTAGCTGCCTCATGTGCCTTCAGACCATTTTTCCCTTAACTGTGACTGGCCTACAACCATGGAGGTGGGACCAAATGATGCTAGAAATATAAACAAAGCCAAAACAGGACCTCTCTAGGCTTCCAGAGGGAAAACTACTATGTTCTCGTGTTTCTTCTTTCCCCCTCCCCGCTTAAAGCAGTAGTGGAGAATGTGGGCCAGATGTTGCTGGACTGCAACTCCCATCAGTCATAGCCAGCATAGCCAATGATGATGGAAGTTGCAGTCCAACAACATCTGGAGGGCCACATGTTCCTCATCCTTGCCCTAAAGGCTCAGGGAATTATATTTTTCTACATATTTAACAATTGAAAATCCAAGACTTGTGTGCGTGTGCGTGAGGGGAAAGAGAGAGAGAGAGAGAGAGAGAGAGAGAGAGAATATGCAAATATGCATGTGCTATCAGTCACCTGAAGATGGAAGCATTCTGAAATGGAAGCATATCTTCAAACCTTTTTTCTCAACTTTCATCTTAGGAAATGGTGCCCAGGTTCCAAAGGGTCCCTCTGCCACAACAGTCCCTTGGGTCACTTAAGAAACTGAACTTGAACTTCAGGGGAACAATGCTTTCAGAACAAACCAGGAACCAGAATGTCCGTTTTACTCTGCTTTATTCTCATTAACCAGAGTTTAAACCAGAGGTGGGGTTGGTGACCCTCCAGATGCTGTTGGAATATAACTGACATCATCCCTGACCATTGGCGATGCT
Organism: Shinisaurus crocodilurus; assembly: GCA_021292165.1. Classification (NCBI taxonomy): domain Eukaryota; kingdom Metazoa; phylum Chordata; class Lepidosauria; order Squamata; family Shinisauridae; genus Shinisaurus; species Shinisaurus crocodilurus. Next base: position 8,768 of record JAHFWL010000665.1, read on the forward strand.
GGCTGGGACTGATGGGTGTTCTCCCTACCCCTGGTTTAAACAAACCACAGTTTCCTGAGTTCATGGAAAACTGCACTGAGTTTAAAACTGAAAGGGGATGCTTTTGATCTCCTCCTTGTGGCCACAAAGAGAAGAGGAGGGGGAGCACACAAGCCTGAGGCTTTCTGCAGTTCATTCACATATCGGGAAACTATGGTTTCCTGTTACATCTGAACCGGGCCACAGAGCCATTGGAAGCAGTTTTCCCAATGTAACCCTCATAGTCCTCTCACCTTAATCAATGCCTCCAGCTCCTGTTGAGATACACAGTTGTTCTCCTGAAGGAATTCTGCCTTATCATTGGCTATTCTGTTCTTCTGGCTGCTTTCTTCCGGCAGCTCCAGGGCACGGAACACAAGGCCCCCAGTGACCAGGTAGGCTACGACTACAAAGAAGATGGCCACTACCGTTTTCCACTTCATGACTGTCTGCAAACCCTGTGAGGGGGTTTCCATGCTGGCAATCACAGTTGTCCGTGGCGAGGAAACAGAGAGTCGTGGTGCTGGCTGGTGTGTGCTGGTCTTATTGGTCTCAGGCTCACGAGATGGGGGAACGGCTGCTGGAACAGACACTAAAATGAAACACCAAATTGATATGTTAAATCTCTGTGTAATATAGTTTTTTGAGTGTGTGTGTGTGTGTGTGTGTGTGTGTGTGCGTGCACGCACTTGTATAATTCTTATAGCTTATATAATTCTTATGGCTGAAAGAGTCCATTCTAGTTCAAACATGACCCCCTCTATAACAATCATCCCAGAATTTTGCCCAGTAACTGGTGGGTTAAAAACTGGAACTTAGTGGGAACAAAATTACTTATTTCAGGGTTTTTTAAAAAAAGACTTCGCATTCCTCTTTTCTGACAATACCAGATCTTGTCATAATGCATTCCTAGCCCCTTCTATCCACTTCGCAAACGTGCGGGGGCACACACAATTTCAACTTTCATCAAAGAATTGAACTGCTAGCAAGTTTTGGAGGGTACAGTTCCACACTCATTCCATCAAAGGGCTTACTGTCACAGTTGCTCCATCTGACCCTCAGCAGAAACTGATAAGCATGATGTTGCAATGAAGATTGTAGATGATAGCTTGCATTTTCTGTGATTGTCCTTGAAAATCTAATGGAGGGGACACTGGTGCGTAGAAAAATAGTGGCAACAAGGAAAGGGCCTACTTTCATCTGATAAGCGCCATATGGGGAAAGAACAGCAATCCATCTAGCCCAGCACCTTGCTTTCAAAAGTGGCCAGCCAGATGATTCTGGGAAGCCCATAAGCAGGTCATGAAGGCAATAGCCCTCTGCTGAGGTTCAGAGTTCCAGACACTCAATTCTACCCCCTCTCCCCACACTCTCCACAACAGTCGGTTCACATTTCATGCCAGCCAAGCATCCCCAAGTCCTCAGGAGTGGTCTCCATTTGGGGGTACTTTGAGAAGTGAGGTAGACACTTGTTTTCAATCCCAGCTACATTAACATCTTTATGTTCTCCACTGATACCTATGGACAGCTCTCACTTCTGTTGCAAGGGTCACTTTAAAATAGCTTTTCAGTGAGAATTAGTAAGTGACCTATCCAGTCAATGGAATGGTTCCTTCTACACTTTTTAGACCTATGTGTCTCTTCCTTCCTCCTCCCTTTAAGGCTAATCCATTCCATTCCCCCTCCCAACTGGTTGTCTCCCCCCCCCCCAACTTGGTCAATATTAAATGCCACTAAGTCCTTATGGGGCTGTTTGGGAGGGGGGTCACCCCTTGGGGGGGCTCTAAAGACTTATTAGGCATTTGTAAACCTTGGGGTTACTCCAAGTCTGTTTATACCTCTCCCTTGAGCATGGGTGGTGTGGTTTTAGCTACATTTGTGCAAGCATGGGAAAACTTGAATCGGTATTTGAAGGAATAACACTGACGGTGGTGATGATAGGCCCATCCTCTGTGAAGTTGCCCGATTTCTTTTAAAGCCCGTAAGAATTCTGAACTGCTACTTTCTAATCCACAATCCTTGCCTGCACTCTGAAGGAAAGCAAAAATGATGTTCACCAAGCATATTGGTGCAATTTTCAGAGGAGAAGCTGTGTTAGTCTGTTGCAGCCAAAACAACAAAGAGTCTTGCGGCAGCTTAAGGAATAACACATTTATTATGCATACATTTTTGTGGCCTAGAGTCCACTTGATCTGATGCATGACATGTTATCCTAAGTTGGCAGGTATGGGTGTAGAGTGGCAGTGGGCAACACGTGAACCCCCAGAGGCTGCCCAAGGTTCCTTCCCCCCCATCCCCCCCTCTGCTACACAGGGCATGTAAGGAGAGTCCTCTCTGTACGCCCTGTGTAACAGCAGTATCGGGCTCCCACCAGCCCACCAAACGTTTGGTGGGCTGGCAGCAGCCTGATTCTCTTGGGAGATGAGTGTACAGGAAGGACTCTTCCCACATGCCCTGTTTCCAAGCTGAATCACACACACACCCTGCCCCAGTCTAAAATCACCTAGCTGCACCACTGAGTGAGAGGAATGGAGAACAACAAATACAGGCTGTGACCATTACGTTAAAGCTTAAGGCTCCAATCCTACATGCACTGACCTGGGAGCAAGCCCCACTGAACTGAATGAGACTTACTCCTGAGAACACATGTACAGGACTTCATGTGCAGTAAATGTTTGTAAAATAATGAGTGACCATTCATAAAGCAGTGCTGATGCTAACACAAACTTGTTGTGAGATAAGGTAAGGGCCAAACTAGATGCAACTTTTTTAAAAAGTGGGAGAAATTTAACCCTTTCCCGCTCTCACTGTTTCCCTGATCGAAATCAGGGAACTTGGTAGGAAGTTCCCTGATTTGAGAAGCTGCAATTAGCCCCACTGCCAATGTAGGGGCGGCGGTGGCGGGGGAGGGGGGAGACAGATACCGTGACTCACATTGTATTTCGCACAGATTAAGAGATGATTCACTCATGAATAATTGGCCAAATATTGATGCAGAGCGCCATCAAGGACATGCAGTTAATATCAGAGACATGGAATTATAAGGTCCTAGATCTGAGCCCAAAACTTCCTAAACTGCTCTTTTTCCACCCTCAAGGGCTACTGTAGTAAAATGGATGAAAAACGGTAATCTATGAGCCAGTTCAAGACCCCAGTTCAAAGCAACTATTCTCCCAATCTCAGCCTGCCCCCTCAAGCTAGACTATAGGAACAACAATACTGTTGTGGTGTTATAAGGATTGCTGAGTCATAACAACAGAGCCATGATGGATCAGACCAAGGGTCCATCTAGTCCAGCATTTTGTTCACAGTGGCCAACCAGCTGCCCACAGGAAACCCACAAGCAGGACATGAGTGCAACAGCATCTTCCTGCCTATGTTCCCCAGCTACTGGAGTACTTAGACGAAAGCTAAGCAGGGTCAGGCCTGGTTATTACTTGAATGGGAGACTCCTCCTCTAGTTTCCTGCGTTGAGCAGGGGGTTGGACTCGATGGCCTTGTAGGCCCCTTCCAACTCTATGATCCTATGAACTCAATGGGGCTTGCTATTGAGTAGACATGTACAGGATTGTACTGCCAGCCTTTGTTAGTAGCCTTTGAGGGCCAGTGTGGCATAGTGGTGAGAGTGTTGGACTGGGACTCTGGAGATCTGGGTTCTAGTCCCCGCTCGGCCAAGAAGCTCACTGGGTGACTTTGGGCCAGTCACCAACTCTCAGCCTAACCTACCTCACAGGGTTGTTGTGAGGTTAAGATAGAGAGGACGAGGATCATGTAAGCCGCCTTGGGTTCCTTGCAGGAAAAAATGTGGGGTATAAATACAATAAATAAATAAATAGCCATTGATAGCTAACTCCTCCATGAATTTATCCAATAAATGTGTCCAATCTGATGGAAATTGTAATGTTGCCTGCTTAAATCAACAAGGTAATGCAACCACTAGTTAGTTAGAGTGGGAGGAAAGGGTTAATTGAACAATTCCCAGGGTGCTTGTTTTCTACCCCCTCCTCCCTACTTCCTGCCTCTCTGTGGCCTGCTCTCTCTCTCTCTCTCTCTCTCTCTTTCACACCCACACACACACACACACACACACATTTTTAAATGATTTCTATTTAAAATATAAGGAAATTTATTTATTTATTTATTTATTATATTTATATGTATATAATTATAATTATATTTTATAATTATAATTATATAATTATATAATTATAATTCTCATTATACAATGAGAAAGTATTTTTATTATGTGTTGTCCTCACCATGTTAACTTATTGTATTTTGAACTTTTACAGCCCTTTGAGGAAGGCCTTAGAAAAAAACACAGGCTGAAACGCGCCGGGCTCCTCTTGGCTCCTTCCAACTTTATGATCTATGAAATCTATGAAATTTAATAAAGTTTGCATCCTGAGAACCTAGTTCTCTCCTTTTTTTTCGTTGCTACTGGGTGCTCATCTCCTTCGGTTTCTGTCTTTTATTAGTTTTAAACCTTGTTTGGACAACCTGTTTCCTTTTAAAAGCCTTTTTAGCAGGGTAACAACCCACGTGGTGATAACCAGTTTCAATAACCAGGCTGTGCATAAGGGGGAAAACTCTGCTTCAGCCTAACCAATGTAGGACCGACTCCTTCCCATATTTCATTTCATTCATTTCATTTCATTTATTTCATTTATATACCGCCCCATAGCCGAAGCTCTCTGGGCGGTTCACAACACTCCAACACAGTGGACATATGCAAAAGGCTCCATATGAATGCAAAATATTATTCTTAGTTCTACATCCGTCAGCGCATGTACATATATAACGCAACAGGGATTAGGGGTGCAATGTGGTCCTCTTAATGAGTCCTGCCTCTGACTTCAGTGGGACACAAACTGCATCAAAAACATTTACTAGTGCTAATCATTCACATCAGTATGTAGGGATTGAGGCACTGACCTCGAGTTATTACTGATACCCCTGTTTGATGAATCATAAATGATTCAGTCTCCAGTATGATCTTATTAGTTCAGGACTAGGAGAAAAATGGTGTCAGGAGTCAACGTTTAATCTGTACATGTTGAATGATGCTTCCGATAAATGGCGTATTACAATTCCCTGAAGAGTGATGTCATCTTTCAGTGAGCCTGGCTCAGTTACTCCAGTAAAGGGAAGATATTTAATTTGTTGTTTTTTCCTATTGCATTTAAGTGCTTGGGCTTTGCATCTTGAAAAAGAAGAGGTGACATGAGCTTCACTGTTTATTTATACACAGTCTGGTTATGTCTTTCTTTAAAGCGTAGCTCCTATTCGCATCACGTTCTGGTGAATTGTAGTAACAGCCAAGGAGCCAAGGTAAATGCCTTGGACTGTTTCATGACCATCTTGCCAATTACATTTTATTACCAAAAAAACAAGTTTTATCACCAACTGTATAACTGTGAAGGAAGGTGAGTGGGAGGATTCTTCTGCTGTAAAAATTGTGGACACTTTTCGATACACAATAAATACATTTTAAAAATCAATTCAAAAATGTTGCTAAAGCACTCAAAATTTTTTTACCAAAAATTAGTAACCCATCATACACCTCTATCATAGTAGCAATCTATCACATTGGCACTTAAAAATTTTGGACACAATTTAGCCACAACAGGCATTTTGAGTGTCACACCTACATTAACACAAGCAAGTAAAAATTCTATTTTCAGCTGTAGAGGCAAGCAGCCAACTGTGGTCCAAATGTGAGCCAAAGTATAAATTAAACAGCTGAACAAATAGTGAGGGAGACCATCAAGAACTTTACATACATATACAATATTCCTAATACTTAATAGGGATAAATGCCAAGTGCTGCACCTAAGGAGAGGAAACCAAATGCAGAGTTACAGAATGGGGGACACTTGGCTCAACAATACTACAAGTGAGAAGGATCTTGGAATTGTGGTAGATCACAAACTGAACATGAGCCAGCAATGCGATGTGGCTGCAAAGAAGGCAAATGCTATTTTGGGCTGCATTAATAGAAGTATAGCTTCCAAATCACAGGAAGTGATAATTCCCCTTTACTCGGCAATGGTTAGGCCTCATCTTGAGTACTGCGTCCAGTTCTGGGCACCACACTTTAAGAAGGACGTAGACAAACTGGAGAGGGTTCAGAGGAGGGCAACAAGGATGATAAAGGGGCTGGAAACAAGGCCCTATGAGGAATCATAGAATCATAGAAAAGTAGAGTTGGAAGGGGCCTACAAGGCCATCGAGTCCAACCCCCTGCTCAATGCAGGAATCTAGGTCAAAGCATCTCTGACAGATGTCTGTCCAGCTGCACCTTGAATGCCTCCAGAGTGGGAGAGCCCACGACCTCCCTAGGTAGTTGATTCCATTGTCTTATTGCTCTGACAGTCAGGAAATTTTTCCTGATGTTTAGGTGGAATCTAGGTTCCTGTAACTTGAGCCCATTATTCCGTGTCCTGCAAACTGGGATGAACGAGAAGAGATCTTTGCCCTCCTCTGTGTGACATCCCTTCAAATACTGGAAGAGTGCGATCATATCTCCCCTCAGTCTCCTCTTCTGAAGGCTAAACATGCCCAGTTCTTTCAGTCTCTCCTCATAGGGCCTTGTTTCCAGTCCCTTTATCATCCTTGTTGCCCTCCTCTGAACCCTCTCCAGTTTGTCTATGTCCTTCTTAAAGTGAGGTGCCCAGAACTGGACGCAGTAAAAAATTTTAAGTGCCAATGTGATAGATTGCTACTATGATAGAGGTGTATGATGGGTTACTAATTTTTGGTAAAAAATTTTTGAGTGCTTTAGCAACATTTTTGAATCAAGATGAGGCCTAACCAGTGCCGAGTAAAGGGGAATTATCACTTCCCGCGATTTGGAAGCTATACTTCTATTGATACAGCCCAAAATTGCATTTGCCTTCTTTGCAGCCACATCGCATTGCTGGCTCATATTCAGTTTGTGATCTACCACAATTCCAAGATCCTTCTCACTTGTAGTATTGTTGAGCCAAGTGTCCCCCATTCTGTAACTCTGCATTTGGTTTCCTCTCCCTAGGTGCAGCACTTGGCATTTATCCCTATTAAATTTCATTCTGTTGTTTTCGGCCCAGCGCTCCAGCCTATTGAGGTCACTTTGAATTTTGTTTCTGTCTTCCAGAGTATTAGCTGTTCCACCCAACTTTGTGTCATCTGCAAATTTGATAAGCATTCCCTGTACCTCCTGATTCAAGTCATTAATAAAAATGTTGAAGAGCACCGGGCCCAGGACCGAGCCCTGTGGTACCCCGCTCGTTACCTCTCCCCAGTTTGAGAAGGAACCATTGATAAGCACTCTTTGAGTCCGATTCTGTAGCCACTGGATCCACCTGATAGTTGTTCCATCTAGCCCACTCTTAGCTAGCTTGCTAATCAGGATATCATGAGGCACTTTGTCAAAAGCTTTGCTGAAGTCCAGATATATAATGTCCACAGCATTCCCACAGTCCACAAGGGAGGTTACCCGATCAAAAAATGAGATCAAATTAGTCTGACAGGATTTGTTCTTGACAAATCCATGCTGGCTTCTAGTAATCACTGCATTGTTTTCAAGGTGCTTGCAGACTGACTTCTTTATAATCTGCTCAAAAATCTTCCCGGGGATTGATGTCAGACTGACTGGCCTATAGTTCCCAGGTTCCTCCTTCTTGCCCTTTTTGAAGATGGGAACAACATTTGCCCTCCTCCAGTCGTCTGGCACTTCACCTGTCCTCCATGATTTCTCAAAGATAATAGACAGTGGTTCTGAGAGTTCTTCTGCCAGTTCCTTTATTACTCTAGGATGCAGCTCATCAGGCCCTGGAGATTTAAACTCGTTCAGAGTAATCAGGTGCTCCTTGACCATTTGCCTATCAATCTCAAGCTGCAATCCTGCCCCTTCAGTCTGCACTTCAGGTTTGCCAGGGGGGCCATAGACCCTCTTTTGGGAGAAGACCGAGCCGAAGTAGGAATTGAACACTTCTGCCTTTTCTTTGTCTTCTGTTATCAATTTGCCATCCTCATTGCGTAGTTGAACCACCAGTTCTTTCTTCTGTCTTTTACTGTGCATGTATCTGAAGAAAGCTTTCTTGTTGTTTTTAGCATCCCTCGCTAACCTTAGCTCATTCTCAGCTTTAGCCTTCCTGACACTATTCCTGCAGTTCTGTGCTACCTGCCTGTACTCTTCCCCTGTAGCCTGTCCCAGAGGTGTAGCGTGGGGGGTGCAGGGGGGGCCGGCCGCACCGGGCGCAACATCTGGGGGGGGGCGCTCGCAGCTCTCTGCCCCTGCCTGGCTCACCCATCCGCAGCACAAGCGCCGGCAGGTCCCCGGAGCGCCCCGCGCGGAGCCAGCGCAGGCAGGGAGCCCTGCCCCGCAGGGAGCGGCGGGCGCCGGCTGCCCAGGTCACGTGCACTTCCGAGAGCCAATCCCTGCGCGACCCGGGGTCTCCTTAAGCGGGCCGCCGGTTGCCATGGGGACGCCGGCCGGGACTGTCGCTATGGAGACGCCGGCCGCGTCCTGCAGCGGGAGGCGCCGCGCGCTGCTGGCCGTGATCGGCAAGGTCGCGACGGAACCGGAGCGGGAGGCGGTGCGCCAGAGCCTCGAGCGCGGTGAGCCGGGTGAGCCGGCGGGCTACGCTGCCGCAGCAGCCCCAACCCAGAGGGCCTCCTGCGCGGGGCTGCGGGCCGGGGAGGCAGGGAAGGAAGCGCCTGTCCGGTGCGCTCTCCAGGGCCTGGAGAGCGCCCCGCCCGCCCCTGCCGCGCCTTCGCCTTCCTGCGCAGCCTGGGCCGGGCCGGGGCCGGTCGGTGGCGCCGTTGCTCTGCTCTGCTCTGCTCTGCTCGCTCCGCCGGCCGCTGGATCCGCCAAGGTCGCGAGTGGCCAGCTGGCAAAGGAGCGCCCGCGGTCCGGGCTGTGGGCGCGGCGGCGCTGGAGGGCACCGCTTGCAGGGGCCGCAAGCAAGAGGCGGCTGCCCGCCGGCCGTAACGGCTCTTGGGTTAGGGGGCGCAATCCACGGGTTAGGGGGCGCAAATTACTTGCCTTGCCCCGGGTGCTGGCAACCCACGCTACACCACTGGCCTGTCCTTCCTTCCACTTCCTATACGTGTCCTTTTTTGTTTTCAGGTCATCTTTGAGTTTATTGTGAAGCCACATTGGCTTCTTCTGTTGCCCTCTGCCTTTTTTCCTTGTGGGAATTGTTTGCAATTGTGCCTTTAAAATTTCCTTTTTTAAAAACTCCCACCCCTCCTGGGCGCCCTTTCTCGTGAGAGTCACTTGCCATGGGATCTTACTAATCATTGTTCTGAGTTTGTTAGAATTGGCTTTCCTAAAATCCAGGGTACGTGTTTGGCTACACTCAGCTTTTGCTTCCGTCAGAATCAAGAACTCAAGTATAACATGGTCACTTTCCCCCAGAGTTCCCGAAACTGCCACTTTATCCACTAACTCGTCTCTGTTGGTTAGAATCAGGTCAAGGATAGCCGATCCTCTAGTTCCTTCCTCCACTTTCTGTAGGAGGAAGTTATCAGCAGCACAGCTCAGGAATTTCTTGGAGGGGCCATGTTTGGCTGAATAAGTCTCCCAACAGATATCAGGGAAATTGAAGTCTCCCATTACTACCACATCGTGCCTCCTTGAAACAATGGCAATTTGCTTTTCAAAAGTTCCATCCTCGTCTTCTCCTTGATTGGGTGGTCGGTAGTAGACTCCAACCGCCATGTTCGTTTTATTCTTTGCCCCCTTTATTTTAACCCAGATGCTCTCAATGGGGCTGCCAAGCTCCTCTTCCTGTATCTCTGTGCAGAGATACGTATTTTTAACATACAGTGCAACTCCACCTCCCTTTCTGTTGCTTCTGTTCCTTTTGAACAAGTTATACCCTTCAATTGCTGTATTCCAGTCATGGGAGTCATCCCACCAGGTTTCAGTTATCCCTATCAAGTCGTACTTGCCCTCATGTATCAAGAGTTCAAGTTCGTCTTGTTTATTGCCCATACTCTGGGCATTAGTATAGAGACATTGAAGACTATGTGCTTTATAGTCCGACTTTCCCCCTACATTTTGTGGTAGACTATCAATGGGCACCACTGGAGCTGTTCTCTCCATTGTGGCATAGAGGCCTTCTTCCATTGGTACCCCCGAGTTTATGTCTCCCTCCCCTGTTGGATTCAGTTTAAAGCCCTCCTGATTAAGTTCCTCATGCTGTGGCCAAACACATTCTTCCCAGTCCTTGTGAGGTGCAACCCATCCTTTGCCAGCAGTCCATCTTCCAGGAAGTGTAGCCCGTGGTCCCAGAATCCAAATCCCTCACGTCAGCTCCACCTTCGTAGCCAGTCATTCACTCGGAGTATTTTTCTTTCCCTTTCTATGCCTCTTCCAAGTACTGGAAGGATGGATGAGAAAACTATCTGGGCCCCGAAGTTCTTGAGTTCCCTTCCCAGCTCTTCAAAGTCTGCCGTGATTTCTTTGTAACTCCGCTTGGCAGTATCATTTGTACCCACGTGGAAGAGAAGAAAGGGGTATGTGTCGGTGGGCTGCATGAGCCTCGGCAGCTGCTCTGACACATCCTTAATCCGTGCCCCAGGGAGACAGCACACCTGGCGAGTCCATGGGTCTTCGCGACATACTTTGGCTTCGATCCCCCGCAGGAGGGAGTCTCCCACTACGAGTACTCTTCTCTTCCACTTGCTGTAGGCCTTGGTTTGATTGCCTCCACTTGACTGACCCTCAGCCTCTTGCTCGCTGTCACGTTGGGTGCCCGGTAATCCGTCCTCTGCAGGCTGTCCTCTGCCCTCGTCCTCAAGTACATGGAAGCGGTTCCATAGCTCCACTGCTTCCACAGGCACAGAGTGTCTTGTAGTTCTTCTTCTCCTAACAGTCACCCTTTTCCAGGGAGTTCCCCCTGCGTTATTTTCCCTTGCCTCCGCCTCATCCTGCAGTTGCCCTTCTGGCTCCTATACTGTGCTTTGGTGCTGTAGATCCACCGTTCTGTCTAAGAACTCCTCGCTTTCTCTTATGCTCCTGAGGGTTGACACTTGCTGCTCCAGTCCTCTGACCTTTTCTTCCAACAGCGTGACCAGCTTTCAGGAGAGACTGAAAGTACTGGGCATGTTTAGCCTTCAGAAGAGGAGACTGAGGGGAGATATGATCGCACTCTTCCAACTCTACTTTTCGATGATTCTATGATTCTACTCAGATGATGTAGTACATACAATGAATACATGGGGGGGTGGCTCAAATCATACCCACTGACCCTGGCCCTGACCATCACACATTCAGAAGAACAGAACCTTATGTGTGTACAAATTCAGTAGTCTATGCTCTGGTAACCTGAAAGTTAGATTACTTCAATGCACTCTATGCGGGGCTGCCTTTGAAGATGGCTCGGAAGGTGCGGGCTGTGTGTGAAGTGCGGTGGCCAGATTGATAACAGGGGCCAGAAGGTCTGAACATATAACTCTGCTTCTGGCCTGCTTGCACTGGCTGCCTGTATATTTGGAAGCCCAATTTAAGGTGCTGGTTTTGACCTATAGAGCCTTACACAGCTTGGGACTCCAAAACCTGATAGAGTATCTCCTGGTATGAAACCTACCCATACACTACGATATCCATCTGAGGCCCTCCTCCAAGTGAGGTTCAGAGGATGGCAACATGGGAGAAGGCTTTCTCTGTGATGGCCCCCTGATTATGGAATGCTCTTCCCAGTGAGGTCCACCTGGCATCAACATTGCCATCTTTCCAGCCCCAGGTTAAGATTTTCCTCTCCCCCAGGCATTTGACAGCACATGATAAAAAAAAATTAATGGGTCCTGGGATTTTTATGGTTGATTGTGCAAAATTGTTTTATATTTTGGCATGTACATTTTTAATACTAAATTATTATATTGTATTTTTTGGGTTTCAGTCTTTGTTAACCACCCAGAGAGCGTTGGTTGTTGGGTGGTATAGGAATGTAATGAATGAAATTAAACTGTGCCTTGCATCTTTGTAGAGAGCCTATATGTGTACCGCTTGTACACACAGAGATTCTGTTTTAAAGTTCTGTTGAATTCTGAGGACATCAGAACAGAGGCAGGAGGAGCAATCCTAGCCCTCCCTCCACATATTCACTGTATATGTGCCTTGTTATCTGAGTAGGACTAATGTCTCAGCTCAGAAGGACCCTCCGTGGACTAGACCAAGGGGCCCAGAAGGCCAGAATAGTCCATGGACCAGGGGTTCTGCACCCCTGTCTTAGCTCATATGTGTTCCCTCCCAGCTATTATCCAAGAGAAGGAAGAGCCATTGTCCAGCTTTCTTTGCCAGTTTTGCAGCTGGACCATTACGAACCTTGGCCCCATCCCATTTAAAACTAGTCTTTTAAACCTTCAAACTGAAAGCATTATGTCCCAACTGAGTATGATGCCTGAGCTAAATGAAAAAGAGGACTGCATCTGGAAAAAAATATATATTATATGCAGTAAAAAAAAAAAGATTTATATACCAGTTTTCCATTAAAATATTGCCCAAGACTGCTAACAATGCAATATCAAAATGTAACACTGATAAATACAGTGTACCAATAAAAATAAAAGCAAAAAAAAAATCAAGGCAAAACAGGAGCACAGCTGGCCAAAACAAGACACACCAGATAAATAATCATTTTCCAGGAGATCAATTACTGAGTTGGTCAGTTCAATAGGTTGAACGCCTACCAGAAAAGCAGATCCTAGGCACTGCAGTACACTGTGAAACATTACTGCAAGTTCAGGGTTGTGCACCTGGAATTTAACTGGAACTTTGTTCAGTCAAAATGTTTTACTTTAGCATGTAGTATACATTTAGTTGGGGGGATATTTATGTGGAGAAAAAATGGTTTTGAAAAAGGAAGAGATATCGTATCAGTGAAGAATCTTCTCCCATTTTCCTAGCTAAAAAAGATTACCCAGAGGAGGAACTGCTGCAAGCCAGAATGAGATAAGCTCTCTCCAAATTGGGGCAGGCAGGACCAGCTCAGGGTATTTTGCTTCCTGAGGCAAAGGACAAAATGGTGCCCTCCATCCCACATACAGAAATTGACCTAGCAAATGAATCTCACTTGAACACTGGTTGGCATAAGCATCCTTCACCACACTTGAGGACAGCAAGCTAGCTTAGGAGGTGCAGGACAGACTGTGTCGCCCCTACAGCTCTGTCCTTGGAAACAGGACCGGTGCAAGGCAGTTTGGTGCCCTAGGCAAGATCAGATATTTAGCGCCCCCCCCTTCCAACTTGAGAGCACTGTATTTTTTTTCAAGGTGTTTCTGGCGCTCCTTTTAGCCCTGCGCCCTAGGCAGCTGCCTAGTTGGCCTAATGGTAGCACCGGCCCTGCTTGGAAATCTCCCTGCTGCCCCCTGCCCGCCCGCCCGCCCCCTAGCATCTGCTGCCTGAAGCTATTGGCTTTCTTCAGAGTGAGAAAATATGGAAACCTAGTTGGTGCAACAATATTCTCTACTCCCCTTTCTTCCTCTTGTGGAATTTGAGTGTCTTTGGTTCCTTGTGGTCTGTGGCCACTTTGGGGGGGGGGGCAAATTAAAAATCCTTAAAAGAAAGCACTATTTGCCTCCCCACCCAAAAAAGTGTCCACAGACCAGAAGGAACCAAAGACACTCAAATTCCACAAGAGGAAGAAAGAGAAAGTAGCCATTGTCACACCAACTAGGGTTCCATATTTTCTCGCTCTGAAGGAAGCCAACAGCCGAATTTTAAGGAGAAGGAACAATGGAAGCACAGCAATCAAATCCTCATGGCATCGCCAGCTGTGGAAATTCAATTCTCTTCCGCCACCCTACTTGCAACCACCGGGTGGAGTGGGGAGTTATTTCCCTCCCTTCCCGTGAAAGCAGCTGACACCCAGGTGGGATTCCAGACAAAGTCTCAAGCTGGTGTGCAAATCTGCATGGAGACCAAAAGCACCTCCCTCAGTTGTCGTTTCTACAAACGGCCCAAAAGTGAGCAATGACCTCAAAAGCGAGCAGGGACTGTGTAATCTTAATCTTTGTAAGCCACTCTGGGAGCCTTTTCTGGCTGAAGAGTGGAGTAAAAATGTTGTAAATAAATAAATAAATATTCCCAGGGCGATTACACTACCCAACAGAGCACCTCTCCCACAGCCTGAACCTACCCGTACACTATGCTCATCATCTGAGGCCCTCCTCCAGGTGCCTCCTCTGAGGAAGGCTCTAAGGGTAGCAATAAGGGAGAGGGCCTTCTCGGTGGTGGCTCCCCAATTGTAGAATGAACTCCCTAATGAGGCTTGCCTGGTGCCAACATTGTTATCTTTTCAGCACCAGGTTAAGACCTTCCTCTGTTCCCAGGCATTTGGCAGCAAATGATCAGGTCATGGGATATTGTTTGGATATGTGTTGGTGTGTCTGCTCTGTTTAGATGTTTGTAGCTAAACTGTTTTTATATTACGCATAATACTGAATTTTTAAGGTTTTTAATCTCTGTAAACCGCCCAGAGAGCTTTGGCTATTGGGCAGTATAGAAATGTAATAAATAAATGAAAAATGAATATATATATATAGATCCGAAAATACAGATCCCATCCCAGCAGTGATCCGGCTTTAAAACCATCTTCAACTCTGAAAGAAATACCATCCATCAACAGCCTGATTTCTTTAAAAGGTTTCTCCAGGGTCTACGTTTCCCAGTTTGAGATACATTTTCTCTCTCTTCTGTCTGTCTGTTAACTTATCATGGAAGAGGTTTTAATCTCTCTCATTAAAGGCAATGACGAATCTCAGTTTATGCAACACACACATTAAATTGGCAGATCCTCAGGCCTCAAAGGAAACTTGCCAGTGTTATGACACAGTCCTTTCCCCAATGAGACAATGTCATTGGGGGAAAGCGAGATCCTGTTTGTTTGGGGAGGGAACAGTATGGAAACAGTCAGAAGGCATTAACAAGCAGGACTTAAATGTCAGCATCTGCACCCTTATTAGTTTGGCTCCTTTCAGTTTTAATGTTTAGGAATCACCTCTCTGCACCAAGCCACCCCAGGCAACGGATAATAAAGTATGCCATAAAAACAGTCGTAAAAGCGTGGAACACTTTTATTGCCATAAAAGCCATCACAATTTAAAATAATAAAACACACACACACAACCTGGTACAACAAGCATGGCCATTAAAACTGAAACATTAGCAGCAATTAAAGAACACTAAATGCTGGGCCCAGGGAACGGTCTGATTGCATCTGAAGCTGCAGCTTGTGAAGTTTTAAGAACAGCATCTGAGGTCCTGCTTTCTGGTCGACCAGAAAGGGCTGTGAGATTGCCAAGTACCAGGGACAGGGCTTTTTCTGTGGAGGCCTCACAACTTCGGAATGTTATGCTATGTTACAGTTTATTTCTATGCCACCTTTCAGCTAAAAAGGCCCCCAAAGGAGCTCACAAAAATATACGAATACAATATTCAAACAATACACTAAATACAAATCTAAAGCAGCAAAATCACAGTGACTTTTTAAAACTAAAAACTAAAGCAAAAAAACCTAAAGCCCAAACACATCTTCTTCATGTCCAAAAGCAAAAACCCATTGGCAAAAATGCCAGAGGAGAGCTGGAATAATTCCACCCCCTTATAAGGCTTTCCCAGACAAAGGGGTGGAGCAGAGCAGATGAAAAGAAAACTGCCTTGGTTGGAATAGCATCTCTCCCCTGAAGCAGTGCCTCCCAGGCTGCACCTCCAGCCCGGCTTATAACGTCTCCAGACCCAGGGTGGCATGGGGGGAGCAGGTGGAATAGCTCACCCTTGATGGAACACCATCTCTCCCCTGAAGCAGTGCCCTCACCTGGGAAGAGCACCTGCCCCCTCTTCGCCGACCAATTCATTCTAGTCTGCATCTGATTAATTTTAGTGTAGCTGTGCATTTAAATAGGCTTTATTTACTGCTGGTCTTTTATTTGTTTTCTCGTATTTGTTATTTTAATGATTGAATATTGAATATTGTTTTTGGAGTTTGATTATGTCTTTTGTATTTTTAATTAAGTTATAATCTGCTTTTACCCTGTGGAGGGGCTTTTACCCTGAATAGAGGGTTTAGAAATCTATTAAATAAATAAATAAATAAATAAAAAGCAGGTGTGGATCTGATCAGCTCCTCAGATGGGAGGCTGCTGGGAACCCCATGCAAGAGCAAGATGTTACTTATAATCTGGGTCCCCCGATGGCCACACACCCTTCCCCTGGCCACGCCCCCTTCCCCCAACTACCAGTCGTTTGGTGGTGTCCTGACTTTTGTGCAGTTCCCCCCCCCCAATTCTAAAAGGTTGAAATGCCTCTCCTGGGGCTTAGTTACTGGCAGGAAGAGCTTTAAACTAAAATATGCTGGTATTTTGGCCCCACCCCCTTTTGCCTTTGGCCCTGCCCCCTTTTACCCGCAGCCTCACCCACCACTGGAATGTGGCCCCCAAGAGCTTCTTCAAAATGGAACTTGGCCCTTGGGCTGAAAGCGGTTCAACACCCTTCCTTGCACTGGTGGAATGTGCTTGATTCGCACAATGCAGAGCACGAAATGTTACCTCCCACAGCCCCCCCCACTTCCTCCCAAAAGCTGTTTCTGGAGGTTGGGGGACTCCCTGGAACACTGTAAAATATGGTGCAGATGGCTGCAGTAGGTAGGCGAGACTGGCAAAAATCAGGTGCCCCACTTTGCAAAAGCAGAAGCACTCTCCATGAGCACAACGCCAGCATTGGATGCAAGCCTATATTTTTAAGTGCAAACCTAAACATGAAAAGTGTGGATGTGACAAACAGGAGCTTGAAGGCATATGTATCATACGGACAAAGTCATCAGCTGTGGCTTCATGCTGAGCGCACGTACAGTAGCAAGCTCAGGTTTCTCGCTGTGTGATGAGTCCTCAGAATCACTGAACAAATGTGGGGCAAGGTTATTGTCCGGGGACAACAAATTCAAATTAAACTCAGGAGCCACCTCAATAACCCTAGATTATAGGAACCCTGGAAACTGCGGTTGTTTTTATTGATCATAACGTTAGGGTTTTAATGTATGGCTTCCATGTTTCTGGTACCCCTGAACGTGGTGGTGGTTTTATCTGCTGCTCTCACGTTTTATTTTTGGAAAGTTTTACTTGTGATGCTTTATTGAATTTGAATTTGTTGGCCACCTTGCACTTTCAAGACAGGAGGAGGAGGAGGAGGAGCTGCCGCCACAAGCCTCCATACTTATCAAGACTAGGTCAAGGCAACAACTTTAATAGTGAAGCCTTGTTATAAAGCTGACAGGGTCACTTCTATAGCATTGTCATTCTTGATGGGAGAAACCTGTTTTAAGGCTAGAGTCCTATATCCACTGATCCCATTCAACTCAGTGGGAATCACTGCAGGCCCCAAGACCAGTTTTTTCAACATCTACCATCTCATGTATTTGAATTGTCTAAGGGACACCCAAAGCTTTGCATCATGAAGAGACAAACTTACACAGGATTTTACAGAAGCTGTGTTCTTATTCCTTCCTTCCCTCACCTCACCTCACCTTATCCCAGCTCACAATGTTTTAACATTTCCTCCCCACTGGCTTATTATTTAAGACTGGCCACACACACCCACAGCAGCCATTTTGTGGTAGCGACCACAACACTTTCTCAAAATTCCAAATGTAGACACAGGCCCCAAAAGACTGGGGATTGGCTTATCCCAACCCCTTTCTTGCTTCACCTACAACTGTATATGAAAGTTATGCAGGATGTTCATAAAATGAGGACTCCTAGACTACTGAGGCTTGCATACTAAGGATTCTGCTGTACTCTTTTCATCAGGTCTATCAATCAATTCAAAACTGAGTAAATTAGGGTGCAATCCAATGAGGTGGCCTGTAACCCTCCGAACTCGGGAGGAGGCCAATTTCGGCCATCTAACTGTGGCGCTTCAGAGGGGGAGGGAAGGAGGCTGAGGTGCTGCCAGGATACCTTGTATCTTGGCAGTGCCGGTCTCCTCCCTTCCCTGCCCCTGGAACCCCTTCTCCGAGGTTGCTCTTATGACCTTGGAGAAGCAGCCGACATGGTTCTTTCCACGCCAGCTGCAGGGGGGGGGGTTAGGGCACTCCGATTGCAGTTCCCCAGCTCCAAGGTTGGAGCTCGTTTCCGACCTCAGAGCTAGGAATCAGAATGATCCTATGGCCCTCTAGACGCTGTCTAGAGGCCATAGGCTCGCTTTGTAAAACATTTGCCTTTTAACTAATCAATAAATTAATTACATTTAAATAAATTTAAAGCCAAAAAAGTTAAAGAACTTTTTATTTATTTATTTATTTCATTTTTATACCGCCTAATAGCCAAAGCTCTCTGGGCGGTTTACAGCAACTAACAAGACAGTCCCTGCCCGCAGGCTTACAATCTAAAAAGACACGACACACCAGGAAAAAGGAATGGGGAGGGAAGAAGGGGGATGCATGGAAGCTGAACCATTACTACTTAATCCAAAGGAGAGGCAAAATCATTTACCATTTAATAAACAAAAACTATATTTAATAAGGATTTGTCTAAGTCAGCTAATTGCTGGGGGTGTAACACAGCTAATGCTTCTTTTAACCATATGTTTTGGCCATGCCCAATAGTCGCCTCTTTTCGGGAGGAGGTTATTATACAGATAACTTGGGACCAGGTTACCTGAGAGAGCACTTCCTCCCATACCAACCTGCCCGGTCACTGAGGTCATCAGCTGGCATACTCCTGGTGGTTCCTCATGGTCCTTTGGCCTGATTGGAGTCCACTAGGAGAAGAGCCTTCAGTGTGGTGGCTCCATTTCTTTGGAACTCCCTGCCGCTGGAGGTCAGGCAGGCTCCAACATTGTGCTGCTTTCAGCGCCTGCTGAAGACCTCGTTACTTTGTTTTTACTTTGTTTTCAGTGTATCGTTTTTGTTCCTTTTATCTGTCTTTATCTTTTTATTGTTCACCGCTCCAGAATCTACTTAGATATGGAGCAGTATACAAATACTGTAAATCATCACCATCATCGTCATCGTCGTATTTTAATATTTGCTGATCTACATGTCCTCTTAAATTATCTACCTACTTCCTGAAAGTGAATGCACAGTCAGCACAAATGGATTCTCCATGTCCTTTTGACCGTTAAAAGGCAGATATTACAACACTGGAAGGATAAACACTCACCTCCAATAATGCAGTGGATTGAGGACCTAAAAGCGCTTTCAACATTTGAATGGGTGATATATAGATGCCACTTGCGAATAGATACTTATATGGATATTTGGTCTGCCTGTGTTGAAATTTATGTATAATTCTTAGAAAGCTGTATTTTTATATATTATACACACACACACACACACACACACACACGTACATGTATTTATTTTATTTATTTATTTATTTAATATATTTATTCACCGCCCATCAGCCAAAAGGCTCCCTGGGCGGTTTACAAAACAAAGCAACACTAAAACAAAAACATCAACAATAATAATATAAAAACACAGACATATTAAAATGTAACATGATAAAAAGCAGCCAAAAAAATGTATTGAAATGGATATATTCAAATTATGTAGCTACATTTTTTTCTTTTCTTTTTTATGGTTTTCTTTTGTTGAAATTTTACAACAGAACACTAATTAAAAACAAAAAAGCTACATTTTTAATCTTTTCTCTTTTTTTATTCCCTAGAGCAGTAATACACCAGAACCAAAATAACTTGAAAAAACATAAGAAACAAGTGTGTCCGTAATTTTCAGTTTCACCCATTAAAATTGGCCCCCACCAATTAATCATCTGAAGCTTTTAGTTGATTCAGTAAGGCTGCAATCCTATGTACATTTACCTTGCAATAACCCTATTGAACACAGTGGGACTTACTTCCGTGTATTAGGCATGAATAGGATTGACTTGTAAATCTTGCAACCCTATTTGTAATTATTTTTAGGTAATCCATTACTGGAATATGAGCTGTGGCCATTTCATAGGAATATGATTGGTGATCTGTAAAGACTGTGAACCTAGTAGAAGTACTCTAACTTAACCCAACAGCCATATGATGAAAATTGAATTGAGTCCTAGGGAAGGTATCGTAATTACCTTTTTAGGGATGGGGGGATAAAAAGGTGTCATACAATGACCCTTGCAGGAAAGGACCAGATGGCCTAAATGTCACTCCAGCTCTTAATTCAATTTCTATTATCCTTTTACACAGCTGATTTGATCTGAAAGAAAATTCTGGAGGTAAAGTGACTCCAAATTTAACCTCCCATAAGAACAGCTTCTAACAAGACCCAACACTGTGAATTCACCTCCAAATCTCCTGTGTTATGAGTCTACAAGCATGTATCAGTGCAGAACTGTTATGGTAACCCACTCTCTGCCAGCTGCCTTCATCCTACTCAGCAGATGAGGCATACAAAAATATATCCAGGAATTATGTTCTTTGAAATGCTCCATTGTTGATTAAGAATAAGGTGACTGACTATAACAATAAATACCAAAACACCATAATCAATTGGAACCTTTACCCTCACTCAGTGGCAATTACCGGTAGTTATACTTCTAACTACATTGTTAATAGGACAACAATATTTTCGTCTATGTTCACAAACTGGGACGTTGCACACCACCAAAAACATCGAGAAGTTGCTTCTGTAACTGTTATCTGTACCTGAGACATATGATGCAGCAAACATGTTCACCATGAGCCTAGTGTAATCTCTCCAGGGGAAAAAAGGACTCACCTGTGAGCAGAACAGCCATGCAAACTGCCCCTCTGCATACCTTTAGTCCACATCAGGAACTGCCAGCCCCCTGGTTCTGTGCATGGCTGCCCTGTGTGGTAAGCCAACAGGGCTATCCATTGGAACATCTCCCAAGACAGTAAAGAGTTCTCAAGTTCTGAAATGACTCCACCCATCGAGGCTTTGTCATTGGTTGTCCTCAATAGGAAGGGCTATCAATGCTTCATCTGCAGGCTGAGACTTTGCCTGGGCAATACAAGCTTTCCTGGCTCTGGCTTGTTGTGATGCTTGGCTTGTTTGTTTGTTTGTTTATTATTGATTAATTTGATTTGATTTGTAGCCTGCCTTTCCACCAAACAAAATGATGCTCAAGGTGATGCTAACAGTAATAAAAACCAAGACTGAAACAAGCTTTGTTAAAACAAGTATAAAAACAAATAGATTAAAACACAATGTTAAAAACCACAATGATAAAAGAAATAAAAACAGCGCCCAACCTACTTCAGCAATAGCTTTCATGGCAAAGGCCTGCGTGAATAAAAACATCTTTACCCTGCCAGCAGAAGGACAGTAGAGAGGGAGCCAATCTAGTCTCCCCCAGCAGTGAGTTCCAGAAGCTGGGAGCAGCCTCTGAGAAGGCCCTCTCGTGCAGCCCCACCAAAGATGCCTCCGACGGTAGCGTGACCAAGAGAAGGGTCTCCCCAGAAGATCTTAAAACCCCGGGCAGGCTCATAAGGGAGAATATGGTCTTTCAGGTAGCCTGGTCCCAAGCTGTTTTCTTGCTCTGCACTCTGGCTTGACTCCAGGATCTCAGCTCCTGACTCCAACTTGACAGCTGCTTATAGTTCAGCTCTGACAGTCCATAAATAAAAGCAATTAATGACTGTCAAGGGGACAGGTTCACCACCACCACCGCTGCTCTTTTACAATAAGCTAAGGGCTTTGAGCAACCATGTGTACATTGGCTTCTCCAGAGCCCAGAAACCCTTGCAAGGGGCCTAAATTCAGAGGTTGTAAAGACAGAACCAAGTGAAAGGTGGCATTCTCAGTTAGTCAGTGTATAACATTAACTCTGGAACAAACCAGTACTATTTTTGTGAATGCCCTAACATAAGTCACCCCATTGAAGGAAACTGTAGACCTGTGATTTTGTAGATTTCTGGCTTAGAATCATACAAATCATAGAAAAGTAGAGTTGGAAGGGGCCTGCCAGGCCATCGAGTCCAACCCGCTGCTCAATGCAGGAATCCAGGTCAAAGCATCCCTGACAGATGGCTGTCCAGCTGCACCTTGAATGCCTCCAGAGTGGGAGAGCCCACCACCTCCCTAGGTAGTTGGTTCCATTGTCTTATTGCTCTGACAGTCAGGAAATTTTTCCTGATGTTTAGGTGGAATCTAGGTTCCTGTAACTTGAGCCCATTATTCCGTGTGCTGCAATCTGGGATGGTTGAGAAGAGATCCTGGCCCTCCTCTGTGTGACAACCCTTCAAGTACTGGAAGAGTGCTATCATATCTCCCCTCAGTCTCCTCTTCTGAAGGCTACACATGCCCAGTTCTTTCAGTCTCTCCTCATAGGGCTTAGTTGTTATTCCTTGCAGAACATCCCTATGATCCAGTCATGAACAGACAGATGCCACTTCCCAGAATATTTATTGTCCACTGTGCTTCCAATAACCGCTGCTGGGGCAACAATGCCTGCTAGCATGGTGCATCCATGTGGGAGCTTCTCTAGGTCGAATGTTTTAGAATATCTGAGCTGGACCCTAGTGTTATAAGAAGAATAAAAACAGTCCACCAAACTAGGAGAATGGTCCTACTGTGGCGTAACCCCACAATTCAGTTCCCTGGTGTATGTCTGCTTTAGTATATTTAGTGAGTATAGAACGTTGAACTGAGTGGGTGTGGTTTGTGATGTCTTGGAAAGGGTGGGGGAGGAGTATATAAGGAGTGTTTGAGTGATGTCAGAGTTAGTTGAGTTGGTGTGTTATGGGAGAGTGCTTTGAAAATGTGGGGAGAGTTGGCAGTTGTTGGGAGTTGGGAGTTAAGTTAGTTGGATTATTCATGTCTTGTCAGGAGTTTTAAGAGAAATCAGTGCTTGTATGAAGAGTGAAAGTATTTAGAATTATAGGGACTTAGGTTAATTATAAAGTGTTTGGTGTAGGCAGGTTTAAAGTTATTTTCTGGAACTAAGATTTTGAGAATTAAAATAAACTTACTTTTATTTTGTTTGCTACCCAAATCCTACGTGTCAGCTTGGCGTTATTAACCTGCTTTACTTTTAAATCTACACACACACACCTTTGTACCCACAGCATCATAAATTTAAAAATAGATCCTTAATAACCAAAATTAATCTTTTCCCTCATTAGTAGGGGAAAGGTTTCATTTGACCCTCCACTCAGGTTTTTAAGTGTTGATGCTTAGCCTGAGAAGGGTTTATGCGCGTGGTCCTAAAGAGTAAAGGGCCGTGTCGTCGCACCTACCAAAGATGTCTAGAGGTCAAGGAACAGATATTTAGGCTGCAATCCTACACGGTACTTACCTGGGAGTAAGTCCCATTGAATTCAGTGGGGCTTACTTCTAAGTAAACATATATAGGATTGCACTGTTAGTCAAGGAAACTCCAGTTGTTAAGCAAGTGAGCCACGCCACACTCCAATAGAAAATCAGAACACCTGTGATTAAATGAGCTTAGCTCTTAAGCATTTTGGCAAGCGCTTATTGTCCAGTGCTGAAAAAAGATGGATGATGATGTTGCAGCACTCCCTCTTACCTGGAAATCATTCCTTTTTGTTCCAGATATTTGGAAACGCCTTGCGGTTATTTATTGGGAAGGGGGGGGAAATACTTGGTACAGGACCAAAGACACACTCTTTTTTTAAAAAAAATATCATTACTTCATATTTACCAGGCTGAATTGAAGACATAATTGAAGTCACCAGAATCATTTCCTGGTTTTGGCATCGCTGCATTGCAGATTGATCTACATCCAGGAAATATAGGTTTTGCCCCAGCAGGATCACTGTCATATTAACCGTCGCGTAACACTGAAGAGATGTAGCTCATCTAGGAACTATAAGAGAACAGCTGCATCTGTTTCCCTAAAGTGAATTCTCTAATGCAGCATTCATGCTGCTGACTTCAGCAACATTTCAGCAATCTGCAGCAAATGTTGCCGCTGGTGTCGATGCATTCAAATGGGGTAGGGGTGGAAGCAGAGGCAAGCGGTCCAGCATAAAAGCATAATCTGTGATTAACATCAAAGGGCTACCGTTGTCTCTGAAAACAACCCTTACTGCTCCCAACACCTTTTGTTTTGTGTGCAGGGAATGAAGTCCTTAATTACTTGGTAATGTGGAAGAAGTCTGGGATATACCATTCCTTAAACCAGCAAGGTCATCTTTCCTGACACTAGCAACCTAGATTAGGAGGAATGCTGCTCCTTGCAGGCAACATTGAAACTGACTTCCATTTGAAACAACCCCATCCAGATTCCAGCTTGGAGGGTCCCCACCCTGCTCAAACAGAGTTCCTCTTAGTTTGTATATAAGTGAGGTAAGAACGTAAGAGAGCAAATGTAGTGTAATGGTTAGAGTGCTGGACTGGGACTCAGGAGATCGGGATTCTAGTCTCCACTCAGCCATGAAGCTAACTGGGTGACTTTGGGCCAGTCACTGACTCTCAGCCTAACCTACCTCACAGGCAGGACTGGTGCAAGGCAGTTTGGCGCCCAAGGCAACATCAAATATTTAGCGCCCCCCCTTCCCACTTGAGACCACCCTCCCTCCAGGGGGGGGTCCTCCGGAGCAAAGCAGCGGGGCCCGGGAAACACCTGCTCGCCCAGCGCCCCCCCCCCAAAGTTCTCCTTTGGAAAAAATTTTAGGAGGGGGCAGCGGAGCTGCGGAGAGCACGCTGGGCTCTCGCAGGGAGGGGGGAGACGGGCACGGCCGAGGGCGTCTAGCTTAGCCCGGGTGCCCACTCACTCCTTGGGGGTGCGCTGCCGGCAGGGAGGAGCGAGAGGCCAGCTGCCCGCCACGCTCCTCTTCTGCTAATGCTGCTGCTCCTGGCGCGGCTGCCTCTGCCCGGTGGAGCTACGGGTGTGCGTCCGGGGGAGGGGAGGGGCGAGGCCTTCCCCACCGGTCTAAGACATGGCTTTTTGTCGGCCATGGTGTCTCCGCGGCTGCCCCGCCCGGCCACCTCGCCGACAGATCCGGGCTCCGCGGCGGCGGTGAGGAAGAGTCGGCTGAGCGAGCGAGCTTCCTCCTCCTCCTCCTGCTGCTGCTGCCGCCGGCCTCTACAGCCCAGGAATGAAGGAAGGCGCAGGAGCGGGGCGTTTCTGCGCCCCCTTAGCCATGCGCCCTAGGAAGCCACCTAGTTGGCCAAGCGGTAGCGCCGGCCCTGCTCACAGGGTTGTTGTGAGGATAAAATGGAGAGGAGGCCATGGGACCAAACAATCCAATAACTCTATAATTGTTCATTATTCCAAAAATACAATATATCTTGACAGGGTAAACTCCCTTTCCCCCTTTTAAACACATATTCCAAAAATAAACCCCAAATATCCTTAAAATTATTTTTCTTTAATTGACCCCTTTTGCATTTAATATTACAAGTCAACATATCATTCAAAGCCATATCCCATACTTCCTTATACCATTCAGTAATAGTGAAAACTTGCTGGATTTTCCATTTCCTTGCTATCATTAGTCTACCTGCCGTTAACAAATTTATGATTAATTCTTTAACATTTTGTGAACCGATCACCTTTTCCGTTATTGTTAGCAAAGCTAGTTTAGGGCATACCTCTAAATCAACTCCAACAATTTCTGATATTTCCTCAAAAATCATTTTCCAAAAATCCATTACATTTTTACAACTCCACCACATATGAGCATATGTACCCAATTCCTGACATCCTCGCCAACACATTGGAGAACATTTATTATCTATTCTATTTAATCTCACTGGGGTCAAATACCATCTCCAAATTAGCTTATAAAAATTCTCTTTAATTCTTATAGACATATTTTTCAATATTCGCCTATCCCAAATCTTATTCCACTCATCCTTTGATATTTCCTCTTCAAACTCTGTATCCCAAACTATTTTAAGATTTTCTGCTTGCTCTTCTGATTTCTGCAACATTTTATATAACATCTTTGTAAGACCCCTAGCTGATGCATTTCCTTCTACAAGTTCTCTAGACATAACCACCTGCTCAAATGCAGTGAAATCCCTTTCATGCTCATGTCTCCTCTTCCATTTCTTACCCCATTGTACTAATTGCATTAAATTTAACCAAGAAATTCTTCCTGCCCCAACCCTATCAATTATTTGCTGTCTTGTCTCCATTTTTTCCAGCCAATCCATTAAAGTTATCACCTTTTTCTCTCTAAAAATTCGTTCTAAATGTCTAACATTCTCGGGAAAATCTTCCATAACCACCACTGGAGTAAGCGGGGATATACCTGGTAAAAATATTTCCTTATTTCTACCCCAAATTTCTAACATATTTTTTAAAAAGGGATTTTCTAATCTTTTTGTCATAATATGTCCTTGTTTTGTAAATAAGAATTTATCCACCCTATTACCCAATTCAAATGCTTCTATTTCCCACCACATAAAATCTTTTCTAACAATAATATCCATGATATATCTAAGTTGATTAGCTATATAATACCATTTTAAATTAGGGAGACCAAGTCCCCCTATTTTTTGAACTTTATACCATCTATTCTTAGTAATCCTTGATTTTTTCCCCCCATTACAATAGCTATTTAACATTACTTGCCACTCTTTAATTTCTTTCTCTGATATCTTATATGGTATCATTCTAAATAAAAAATTAAACTTCGGTAAAATCTTCATTTTAATCAAAGCTATCCTACCAAACCACGATAATCCCAATTTTTTATAATCCTCTATTTGATTTTTAACTTCATCTTTTAGTTTTTTAAAATTACATTCCCCTATTTTATCCAAATCTTTTAATATATCAATACCTAAATATTTAATTATATTTTTTATCTTTATATCCACTCCCCTTTGTTTAAATCCCCTTTCCTCCAGTTTACTATAATTAAATGTCATTATCTCCGATTTATCCCAATTAACTTTTAACCCTGTTACTTCTCTAAATTCATCTAAATGTTTCTCTATCCAATCCCAATTTTCTATAGGCCGTTCTAATGTTAACAAGATATCATCTGCAAAAAGGTTTATCTTACATTTGGTCTCTATTCCTATCCCCAATAATTTCTTCTCCTGTCTTATCGAATTCGCTAACAATTCCATAACTAACACAAATAATACTGGGGAAAGGGGACAACCCTGTCTAGTTCCCCGGCCTAGGCTAATAGTTTCTGTTATTCCATCGTTTACAATTACCGACGTGACATTATGAGTATATAATTGGTTAGTAATACCTATAAATTTTTCTCCAAATCCCATAGTTTTTATTAACATCTTTAATGCAGGCCATTCCACACAATCAAAGGCTTTAAAAATATCCAATGCAAGAACCCCCGCTTTCAAATTATTTTTCTTTATTAAATAAATTATATTCAGAACCCTTCTTGTTAAATCTGCCAACCAGCTGCCTGTGGGAAACCCACAGAGAAACGTGTACACCAGTTGTTGGGGAACATGGGTGGGAGCTGGGAGTAAGCATAGGATAGCATACTTCCAGCTCCCACCCATGTTCCCCAACAACTGGTGTACACGTCAGTGTGGCGTACTGGTGAGAGTGTTGGACTGGGACTCAGGAAATCCGGTTCTGCTGAGCTTCCACCACTCACTGAAAACTTGGCTATTCAGGCGGGAATATGGGGTGGGCTAAGATTTTAAAAATTGTATACTGTTTTAAATGTATTTTATCCTGTTTTTATCTTATGTACATCGCCCAGGGTGGCCGGTTTGCCAGCCAGATGGGCGATAAATAAATGCAAATAATAAATAAATAAAATGACAAACTCCCCATTGGGGGGGGTGCAAAAAGGAACATGTCCCAGGAATACAAGGAAGCAAGGTCCGGCAGCCACTGATCATCACTGAGCCCTTGGCTCCTTTCTTTCTTTCTTTCTTCCCTACACAGCCTGTAATTGTCTGACCATTCCCCAAGAACCTACAGCTTTCATATCCCAGAAGACAGACATAACCCCGGAATTGGACACTATTGCCGGCATTCCATGTGGGAATAAAGCTTAATTATCATCCCAGCCAGCAGTTCTTTCAAAAACACACCACCAACACCCTAAAACTGTCACATTAAAATAATCCTTAAGTGGCAATTGCCATCTATTACCAGCTAGTGTCTAATAACATAATTCCTGATAGTTTTGGGGAAATCGACATTGCTATAACTGAACCCCAGTCATTAATAGCTCTTGGACTAAACCAAATTCTAATTAATTTGGAATGCAGTATAAAGAGTAAATTAAAAAGCCTCTTATTTTGCAGACGCTTTGTTTGCTGGTGTTGTAGAAAACAGAAGTCCAGCCAATAAAAGAAAGCAAGGGAACTACACATCAGAGCCAAACAGAGGGCCAGTTCACAAATGCATACTCAATCATTCACCGTCTGTAAACATGACATGATATCTTGCAAAGTTAAAGTGTGCTAGGTGGACCAATTACAGATTAAGCACCACAGACAGAACATTCAC
Organism: Shinisaurus crocodilurus; assembly: GCA_021292165.1. Classification (NCBI taxonomy): domain Eukaryota; kingdom Metazoa; phylum Chordata; class Lepidosauria; order Squamata; family Shinisauridae; genus Shinisaurus; species Shinisaurus crocodilurus. Next base: position 37,160 of record JAHFWL010000665.1, read on the forward strand.
ACACCCCAATTTCATGTCAAAACCACTACCGTGGCTTTGGTGGAGACAGATCACACATTCACTTACGTAATCAAGGGGCAAGAGATCAAATGATGGAATGATAGAAGCACATAAGGAAGAGGAACTGCCATAGCTCAGTGGGTAGAGTACCTGTTTTGTATGCAGAAGGAACCCAGATTCAGTCGCCAGTATCTCCAGGTAGGGTTAAGAAAGACTCCTGTCTGAAACCCTGGAGATGCTGCTGCCAGTCAGTGTGGACCAATGGTCTGACTCGGTATAAGGCATCTTCCTATGTTCCTATGATGTATGAATCAACTTCTAATCTTCATAGTCAGGGTTAGGTTTAGAAACCTGTTTGGGATGGTTTACTTAGCCAAAGACAATAAGAACTAATGGTGATGTGAGACTGCAAGAACAGCAGGAATATAGGAATTGCCTTGCTCATCAGACCAAGATCTTTCTCATCCAGTATTCAGTTTCCAAGAGCAGCCAACCAGATGCCTCTGGAAGCTCACAAATAGGACATAAAGGTGAGGTCCTCCTGTCCACAGCATCTGGTACTCATAGGTACTCAACTGCTCTGGTACTCATCTGTTAGGCCATATCAATGCCCCCATCACATGTCTCCAATAATGACCACACAGAGAAACATGTAGAATTTACTTTCAGGACGAAAAGGAAATAAAGAAAATAAAGTAAACAATTATAAATAATAATCTATCCCAAATCATTCAGACAAAACCTCAGACTCCAAATAATTGAGACAAAATTTCTGGCAATGGTTCATGATTTAGAGGTAATCGGAGCATTAAAATGCATGTTTGACATTATAGGGAAATAGCCTATATGCTTCACTTCCATCTATTTTTCTATAGTCCTTTTAGAGGTTACTTTTTATTGATTGTCACAATTTCTGGTTACATCAAAGTCCACAAAGGATTTATCATTGACTGACAGATCAATTGATTGAATTTATGCTCTAAACACCATAAAAACCTCACCAAATATCATCTTTAAAAACCTAATAATACATAGTACTATCAACAGCTCTATAAAAAATCTAACAAAATCTGAACTATATTTCAGAAAAATTAGAATGTGACAGATTCCTGAAAACACAGTACTAGAGATATCGTTACAATTCACTGAATACCTTTCTAAGGAAAAGGTCTTTACATTTCTTTTTGGAAAGACTACAGGCTTGATATCAGATGGAGAGTTAAGATGTACAAATTGGGAACCACAACAATGAATGCCCGTGATGCAGCCACCTTACTGAACCCAAGCATGTTTGGGTCTGGTCAGCGCTTGGATGGGAGACTACCTGGGAAGCCCAAGTATGTCACCTTCAGTTCCATGATGGAAGAAAGGCAGGATGTAAATTTAATTAAAAAATAAAGAATTTAGAAATAAATAAGTTGTGTGGACTTTCAGTGAGGTCTTTACTGCTGATGGCTCTTATATAAACACCATCTAATTATCTTTTTAATCCATTATTTTGCATCTAATTTTTAACCCATTATTATAATCCATTGCTTTTTAATCCATTATTTTGGACCACAGAAAACAGTCCATGACCTACCCACCCACCTTTCCCTACCCAGATTGATGTACCCCAGGATCGCCAACTGTTCCTCCTGAAGTGTGCCATTGGTTAACACAGGGGGGACGGGAATGGAGGGATGACATTATGACTTGCTCAAGTACTACCTAGTTGAAAAGGGCCAATTTATATGTCACAGTCTTCCAGTGGTGGCCGTGGTGGATAAACTGTCCCCAATATAACTCAAGTCTTGGCAAGAGCATCCCCATACACTACGATCATAATCTAAGGCTCTCCTCCAGGTGCCTCTTCAGAGGGAGGCTCAGAGGGCGGCAATGAGGGAGAGGGCCTTCTAAGTGGTGGCCCCCAATTATGGAATGATCTCCCTAATGAGGACTGCCTGGAACCAACATTGGGGGGTTTTCGGCACCAGGCTAAGACCTTCCTCTTTTCTCAGGCATTTGGCAGCATACGATGAGGTTTTAATCAGGACTTGAATTTTTCTTGTTGATTGTTTAAAATAGTTTATAGATATGTGTGTGTGTGTGTGTGTGTGTGCGCGCGCGCGCGCATGTTGTATGTTTATATGTTCACATGTATATGGTTTTTATAATGTATTTTAAAGGTTTTAATTTTTGTAAACTGCCCAGAGAACTTCAGCTATTGGGTGGTATAAAAATCTACTAAATGAATGAAAATGAAATGAAGTCAAAGGGCCTCCACAAATCTGACAAAGACAGAATTGTAATGCCAAGGTGCAAAGGACAGTCCTGATTTCCATTTATCTTCCCTGCAACCAAGGTCAGCATACAGAGATTGCTCAAGGGTGGGGTGGGGGCATTTTACAAGTGCCACCAAAAAGCTCTTCAGTAATGAGAGTAGTAAGCACTGGGAAGTAGCCCCAAGGCCGACTTTACAGCACTGCACAGATTTCATTGTTGCCCAATGTTTCTGTGCTGAAATGAAAGTCACAGGCACGAGCTGCTTCCCTTTCTCCCTTGCCTCTCATTATACCTCTTTACTGAGTTGGCAGGCCGTGCTAGTCTGGCGAAAGAGTACAGTACCCAGGAGAGCACCCCACGTAGGCCTAAAATGCTGTGTGGCAGGGCAGGGGCGGGGAGATCCTTTCAACCTTTGGGAAATGATACCCGTTCGCCTTGCATAAAGTTGTTCTGCCCTGACTTCTCAATCATTTGCACCACTGCTTCTATGAGCGATTAAGAGCCAAACCACAAGTTACGTTAAATGCACTCTAGCAATTAACATAAGGGTAGTTTTAAACTGTTGCCCAGTTCCAGATCAGGACTACCTGCCCTGCTAGAGTCCCAAGAAAAATCACCCCCATACCCCATACTGGTGTCAATGGGAGCTTCCCTCCCAAAGCAAATTGCAGGCGTGGGGGTGGCGATTTTTGTTGGGACTGAGGCAGGGAAGTAAAGGGTTAACCTCTCTACTCTCATCCCACCCACTGCAATCCCATTTTAGATCACCCTACACACACACACACACACACACACACACACACACACACCAGCAGCAGCAACCGCTGCTTAAATCAATGCATTTTACATAACGTATAGTTTGGCCCTAAGTCCGGTTTGTGGTCCAGTCATAACCTGCATGCCACTGAACAGAGTCTGTTCTGATGAGAAGCCTGATTTTTTTGTCTGGTTGTCTTTATACTTTGCTCCTTATATCATTCTTAAGAAAATAGGAAGGTAAAAGAAGAGCTTTGCTGGATCACATAAGAACATAAGAAAAGCCATGCTGGAAGCTGGATCAGACCCAGGGTCCATCTAGTTCAGCATTCTGTTCACATAGTGGCCAACCAGCTGCCCACAGGAAATCCATAAGCAGAACATGAGTGCAACAGCACCCACCCACCCACCCATGTTCCCCAGCAACTGGTATACACAGGCATACTGCCTCTGATACTGGAGGTAGCATATATCCAGCAGGACCAGTAGACACTGATAGCCTTATCCTCCATGAATTTGTTCAATCCCCTTTTAAAGCCATCCAAATTGGTGGCCATCAGTACTTCTTGTGGAACTGGATGTGCTGTGTGAAGAATCTGTCCTGAATCTCCCACCTATCAGCTTCATGGGATGACCCCGGGTTCTAGTATTATGAGAAAGGCAGAAAAATGTCTCCCAATCCACTTTCTCCACACCACACATAATTTTGTACACCTGTATCATGTCTTCCCTCACTCGCCACATCAAGGGTCCATCTATTCCAGCATCCAATTTCTAGCACTGGCGAGCCAGATGCCTATGTGAAGTCCAATAGCCTCTTCCGCTGCTGTTCCCCAGCAACTAGTATTCAGAGACATGCTGCCTCTAATCTACGGGAGGGGCCATAGCTCAAGGGTACAGCATGTGCTTTGCATGCACAAGGTCCTAGGTTTGATCTTCAGGTAGGGCAGGAAAACTGTCACCTGAAACCCTGGAGAGCCGTTGCCAGTCAGTGTTGACAATACCGGACTGGATTGACCAATGGCCTGATGCAGTCCAGGGCAGCTTTCTGTGTTCCTATCCTGGAGGTTACATATAGCCATCATGACATAATCTCCATGAATTTGTCAAATCCGCTTTCAAAGCTTTGTCCTTCATATATTTTTTAAAAACTTTTTTAAAAGCCATCTAATTTTAAAGCCAAATCTTGTTTCACTCCTTTGGCCAAAAAGTTTTTCTTTATTATTATTCTGTAGGGATATTTAGGGGGTTGCAGTTGAAATAGCCCCTAATTTTGTGAAAGTAATTTTTAAAAAAACTTCTTGCAGATTAATACACACTGTGAATAATCATCATGTGAGCTCTCTAAGGCAACAGCAATGAACTAGCTTTGTCAACATCTGACATTGGTTGGAAATAAGAGAAAACACCAACTGTCCCATGACTGTCTTAATGAAACAATGCCAGTTTAAACGCCATCATTCAACCTGGTTCACTTATATTTGCTTAACCTAGTTACCAGCATTTAGAATTGGTGACTCCGAGGGACTCTGTGGCTGACACAGCTACTTCTTCCTCCATGCAAGTAGTCCATATATCGTGCTCTACATGGTAATCAGAGTTTGAAATGCTTGGTGGTACAATATAGAGATAGATATATCAACACTGTGCATTTATGTATTTATGTATTTATTATATTTATATCCCGCCTTTTTTCCTGCAAGGAACCCAAGGAGACTTAAATCCTCCTCCTCTCCATTTTATCCTCACAACAACCCTGTGAAGTAGGTTAGGCTGAGAGTCAGTGATTGGCCCAAAGCCACCCAGTGAGCTTCGCAGCCGAGTGGGGACTAGAACCCAGATCTCCCGAGTCCCAGTCCAACAGTCTAACCACTACATCACACTGGTTCTCAGTGTAATCTGATGGTGACAAAAATAAGGCCCTGAAAAAAGGCTAGTTTCACACACAAACAAAAAGAACAAGAGGCTATGCCAATGGATACCTAGAAGCACACTCAACTAAAGTCTTATCCAGCCTCCCCCAAGCTGGCTGGTGCCGTCCAGATGTTTTGGACAACTCTCAGAATTCCTGCTCATTGGCCATGCTGGTTGAGGCTGATGGGAGTTGAAATGGAAAACATATGGAGGGCACCACATTGTGGAAGGCTGGTTTATTAGTACTTCTGCATATCTATTATAGGAAATAATCAAAACAAACTTCCTGAGAGCAATTTCATGTGCCCATTCAATTTATCACTAGTAAAACACAGCCTCACTTTAGATAACACATTACAATGCATGTTGCATCCTTCCCAGCCCCCCACATTTAAAATGAGTACAGGATGTTTGAACTTCAAAACTAAGAATCAGGTCCTAGAACATTCATACCAACGTAAAACGTAGAATTGTATCCTGAATGCGAGCACCAAATTTCACTGCGATATCTCAATGTTCAAGGAACATACCAAGTTGCAAACAAACACAGAATGCTAAACAAGCCAGTTAAACTGAAGTCCTTATTTTGCTCAGCTGATAAAGAGCAGGTGCAGCATTTTTCAACACTTTTTCTAATGTGTACCTTTCCTCTGGCGTAGGCAGTTCTCCTTTCAAACATATTGGATCCATGCAATTAGTCCGCAGTGCTTTTTTTCTGGAGAAAAAGGTACCGGAACTCTTGGATTATGTTTCCTCGGGAGTAGATGGCGATTAAATTGTAATGAAATTAATAGAATAAAAGGTGCTGGAACTTAGTTCTGGTGAGTTCCACCAGAAAAAAAGCCCTGAGTCCAAGTGAACCAGTGTTTATTCTTTATTATAAATGGGGTGCACAGAAGTACTGATTAAGATCTCTCCTTCTACCTATTCTATGTGGACCTATTGGCACAGACTTTTGTTCTTTTTCTATATCGGTACAGCCTGCTTAGTTTTTGCCACTTCACACAAGCCGTTCACGTCCATGTAGCAGCAGCCACTTCAAACACACTGAGCTATAGCATCTTGAAACCTAAGCAAAGCTGTGATGGCTCCACACGTTGAGTTGCTTGCCAAATAGTTTCCCCAATTTTTCTACATCAGTGCACACCATTAAAGAACTTTGTTTACAGCGGTACAATGACTCTAGCACATCTGCCCAGGGCATGGGTACACACAAAGAATTCACCATATAGAGCAGCCTCCATGTGGTTTGGATTTCCAGGACACTACCCTTGTGCAACTCCTTGTTTATGCTTCCGGGGGTGGGGGAGATGCCAGTCATTGCAATCAGAATACCCCCAAAGCATTTCAGAAGCTGCTTAACATACAGAGACCATTACCGCTTTTTTACACGAGGCATTCATTGTGGGTTCATGGTTCCTTACTCACAGTTGTTTATGGATTCTTTCAGTGACACCGTGCTCTTCCACTTTCGCTTCTGTTTTTTAACAGCACTTTCCCGGGGCTTTTTAGAGCGGGGAAAATAAGGTATTAGTATTTCTGAAAGTGAAAGAAAAGCAATTTTCCTACTTGTGTAATTGTGACATTCCGCTATAGCATAGTGTCACCTAGAGATTATTTTATTTATTTATTTATTTATATTTATACCCCACCTTTTTTCCTGCAAGGAACCCAAGGCGGCTTACATAATCATCATCCTCCTCTCCATTTTATCCTCACAACAACCCTGTAAGGTAGGTTAGGCTGAGAGTCAGTGACTGGCCCAATGTCACCCAGTGAGTTTCATGACCGAGTATGTATGTAGCAGAAAAGCATGAAAGGAAAAGCTCTTTGTGTAGAAGAGCCTGGATTTCAATTCTGCAACGAACCCGAAAGTAGATACTGCAATTAACAGTCTCATGTAGAAAAGCTCTTAAACGCAGTCATTACCGCATCAACCATGAAAAGGTTGGTGAAAGCTTACCCAAATAACCCCAAACTGTAACACAGCCTTCCCCAACTTGGCACCCTTCAGATGTTTTACACTACAGCTCCCATCTGCCCCAGACAGCATGGGCAATGGACAGTGATAATGGGAGTTGTATTCCAACGCACTGGGGGGGACGGGACCAGGTTGTGTAAGGCTACTATATAACACCTGCAGCTTCCTGCTGATCCAAACATCAAACCCATGAAATCTGGAGCTTTTTTAAGGATGTCACTTTTATACTATAATCTGTAAAGGTACCATAATTATGGTGTGTCACTGAATCCTTCTTATATGCGCCATCTAAAATAGAGTTTGATAACCTCTACCCTGCCCCAAATAGGGAATATAATTTCTTTACTTGGGGGAACACCAGAGATCTTTAAGGAGTACATAGGAAAATATAGCCTACCCACTTTTTTTAAGGTCTTGTTCCAGAGATTTCATAGATTTCATAGATCATAGAGTTGGAAGGAGCCTACAAGGCTATCGAGTCCAACCCCCTGCTCAATGCAGGAAACTAGAGGAGGGGGTCTCCCATCCAAGTAATAACCAGACTTGACCCTGCTTAGCTTTCCACGCTCAGACAAGCTGGGCCAGCGTTATTATTATTATTAGTAGTAGTAGTAGAAGAAGTTGTAGTAGTAGTAGTAGTAGGCAATCACTCGTGACCAAGTAAGATTGTCTTCCAGGATAAAATTACAAAAAGAAAATTATAAAAGGAGGACATTCTAAAAAATTGTGTAGACTCTAGCGATGGGTCCATAAGTGACTGTGGAGGCCAATTCTAGATCCACACAGCTTCCCACAGTGAGGACACAGGTTTCCAGATGGAAGATGGTCCTGTAAAGGATTCATTTGACGTGCTTTTCGCTTAGCACGTTTCTTTCTTTCACCTTGCACTTGGGCTTCTTCAGTCCATGGAGATGGAACCTTTGTGAAAGGCCAACCTCCATTTAGATCATTCATGGGCCAGAGCTTCCCAGTTTTCGATGTTAATATTGCATTTTTTTAGATTAGTCTTAAGAACATCTTTAAACCTCTTATACTGACCACTGATATTCCGCTTTCCATCCTTGAGTTGGGAATAAAGTAACTGCTTTGGAAGACAGCAGTCAGACATTCGAACAACATGACCAGTCCATTGAAGTTGGCATTGAAGGATCATTTTTTCAACGCTAGTAGTCTTTGCTTCTTCCAGTACACTGACATTTGTTCGCCTATCTTCCCAAGTAATTCGCAGGATTTTCCGGTGGCAACGTTGGTGAAATCTTTCAAGGAGGTGGAAATGACGTTTATAGATAGTCCATGTTTCGCAGGCATACAATAAAGTTGGTAATACAATGGCTTCATAAACCAGCGTTTTGGTCTCCTTACAGATATCCTGATCCTCAAACACTCTATGTTTCACTCGAGAAAATGCGGCACTTGCGGAGCTCAAATGATGCTGGATTTCAGTGTCGATGTTAGCTGTAACAGAAAGATAGCTGCCAAGATAGAGAAAATGATCGACATTTTCCAGTATTGCCCCGCCAAGCTGGATAGATGGCATCACCAAAGGGTTAACTTGCACTTGCTGATGAAGCACTTTGGTTTTTTTGATGTTAAGTGAGAGACCAAGTTTTTCGTATGCTTCTGCATAAGCATTTAGGATAGTTTGGAGATGATGATGATGATGATGATGATGATGATGATTTTAAACCCTGCGTGGTTTTCTATTTATCTTCCTAGGAAGGAAAAAGGCTAAGTCAGTTCCTCTGGGATACAAACTCTGTGGCTCTAGTAGTATATCTTGGTGTTTTATACCTGTTGCATAGAGCAGTCGACAGGTCCTATGGGATGGTGTTGCTACAGTAGTGCTAACTGTTGCTTCACCACAACAAAACTGTCTTTCCCCCCCAAGATTCACCTCCTTTCCTTAGGTATATCTCGCTTTCAATAGGAGACATAGGACCGGAATTGAGGAGACACTCATGTCCATCCCAGTGACTATCAGGTAGGCAAGCTCATGGACTCTGTTCACTACCTTTTTCTAATGAGATAATTTCAGGGGAAGTGAACAATGAGCAATTTCTCTGCTGCTGCCCCTCTAAAGAAGAAGAGCTAGCAACACATGAAGCTTTTGCAAGCATCTATTTGACTCCACATAAATCCCAACTTGTCCATTACACGTAAAATACTGACCATAAATGTGAAATGAGAGGCTGCAAAAGGCAAGATGGACTAATTTTTTTAAAAAAACAACTCCTTCACATTTTATCTTTTGGGGATAAAGATCTGCAAGCATTTTTGCAGAGGTCTGCATAGCAAACACTCAATTTGGCAGCAGGATTGCACACCTGCTTGCACCATGGCACCCACCTGTGCCGACACACCAATGCCATTGATGTCTAAAGATAACAGGCATTTGTACCTTCCAGCATGTGCCCAAAACATTAAATCCTTACCCCAGTTGCCAAACCAGAAACCTGCATGGTGATCACAATAAATTATCTTAAATAAATAATACATAAATTAAGAGGATTGCATGGAGGGAGAGATGGCAATGGGGCAAGGCTGGTAGATCAATTTAAAGTGAGAGATTGCAACCGGCCTGGCTTACCACCTTCCAATCTTTCCTCACTGCGGCATCCCATAAAATGAGATGCTGACCAGGGACAAGGATCTTTTTTTTCTGATCAGGCATGGATTCTTTGGTAACCATTTGGCTGATTTACACAGTTTACAGATTCCGTGACATGATTAATTTGTTATTCCCCTAACATATTTCTGAGTCTCAGGGTCTGATTTGTCAGAGAATTTGCAACCCCTACTGGCATGGCAGCAAATGCTCGTGATCCAGTGCTGGACTTTGTTGTGCTATGAACTCCTTGAACGGTAGAGTATGTATGTATGTATGTATTTACTTATTGTATTTCTATACCACCTTCCTGACACCAACCAAGATGGTTTACACAAATATCAGAGATTAAAAACTGTAAATACCATGCATCCTGGAAGAAGATGAAATGGAAGGGCCTAACCATGAGTTTGCCAATAGTCCTGCTGATCATACTGGTGAACTGTGCATCTGTCTAGGTTGCCCAGGTGAATCAGTTGCCCAGGTGAGAGCCAGTGTGGTGTAGTGGTTAGAGTGTTCGACTAGGACTTGGGAAATCCAGGATCTAGTCACCACTCAACCATGAAGCTCACTGGGTGACTTTGGTCCAGTCACTGACTCTCAGCCTAATTTGCCTCACAGGGTTGTTGTGAGAACAAAAAGGAGAGGAGGAGGAGGGGATTGTGTAAGACGCCTTGAGTTCCTTGCAGGAATACAAGGCAGGATATAATATAATGAAAGAAAGAAAGATCTGTTGGCCCTAACATTGCTTAGGGCAAATTGCCCATCTATTGGGCCAATCATGACAAACTGAGTTGGTAGTGGTAATGCTGAGGGCCTTCCAGATGGCTTACCATTGTTCACAATAAGGCAAATGTGATCTGAATAGGAGCTTGGTCAAGGTTTAGTCATACCGGATATAAAAAAATAAATTAACAATATTATACTGTACAAGGATTGTGCCTGTGCATATCATGCAACAGAGTAGTTTGTCAGTCCAGCACATCCTATACATTGTGTAAAAGAAAATAAGTATGCACAGGAGTATCTTCTAATTCATATTCAATCAAGGCCTGTCCAACTACATACGATTTCTCACTTCCCACCCACCCCTTTAATAGCAGTGACACAAAAGTGCTTAGAGGTGGCACTGTATGCATTTGAGATACTATCCAGGGACTATCCATAAATCAATGAATGCATCACTTCCATCCACATGTGGCAGCCATATAAAGTGTGATATTTATCATTTGAACAGCAGCCCAAGATTAACTCAGTTTAACTACTGATAGCTCCCTAGAGTCTTTCCCTGTCATCTAGTCTCAGTACCACCTACAATTTTTCTTTCTCTGTCTCTTATCAAATCAGGCTCTGGCTAAGTCAAATGTCTATTTGACTTTATTTTGACTAAAGTCCACATTTTTCTTACTATGCATGATGCAAAACCCTTGTCCGGGGCTTAGCCATCTTTCCTTAATGTACTTTCTCTGATACATCCAGCCTATCTCTAAAAGTTTCACAGAGAAATTTATCATATTGGCTGTGTTCAGACATCACAATAAACCATGGTTTATCATGATGAGAATGAGCCTAGCCTTCCCCAGAGCTCATGTATTATTCCCCCTCTGCTCTTTTCCTCCAGTGTGGCTGCGAGGGATTTGGAAGCTTTTGCTTCCAGTTTTGCTGAACTGCAGTTAGTCATGTCATCCGAACAAACTGTGGTTGATCTTAACTATGGTTTGTTTGAAACAAGCCATCTTTAGATTAACCACAGTTTAGGGTTCTGTAATGGACCAGAACCCCAAGCCCTTGTCCTCAGAGGATCTTCTTGACTCCTCATCCTCGGAAGAAGAGGCTCCTGAGTTAATGGTTTGGGAAGAGGACTCGGTTACAGAAAGGTGCCACAGGGCTTCTACCTCGTCAGGCCCAGTTCTCCAGGGTTTACCTCAGAGATTGCCCCCCTGCATCCAGAGGAGGTCACATTGCCATCCTCAAGACTTTGAGGATTACAGTATGCCACAGCCACCAGCACGTTGTCACAGTCTGAGGCTGCTAAAACAGACCAGGCCACTTTAAGAGAAAAGGCCTTAGTCAGCGTGGAGGAAAAGCCTAAAGGAAGCCAACCCCCTACTTAAGGGTCAGTCACAATCTACTGCTTGTTGGACTTGGAGCAACATAGAGGCAGGCAAGCTTATCAAGCTTCCAGCCCCACTTGGAGCTCTCTGTGGTGCTGTCCTATTCCTGTTCCTGCCTCCCAGGGAAACCTGACTACCCAAAACCCTGGTAAAGAGCCAGTTCATACTGGAACCCAAGTCTCACCAGCGCCAAATGACGCTTGCAATATCAGAGGCAGAACAGAACAGGTTCAGACTACATGTTAAACTGCAGTTAATCTAAAATGGAACTGAAAGCAGCCAATCTCCTCCTCACGCTGCACTGGAGGAGAGGGGAGGGAGGAGCGTGCAAGCCCAGGGGGGAAGCTGGGCTCATTCCCATCATGATAAACTATGGTTTATTGTAACATCAGGGTAGTATGGAATTTCTACTGGAATGGAGCTGGAATTTCATTGTGTGGTCCCGGGGGGGGGGGGGGGAGCAGGGATTTCATTGTGAAGTCCTGGGGGGGAATCAGGGATTTCATTGTGTAGTACCGGGGGGGGAACAGGGAATACATTGTTGTGTAGTCCCGGGGGGGGAGGGAAGCAGGGATTTGATTGTGTAGTCCCGGGGGGGGAGAGCAGGGATTTCATTGTACAGTACCGGAGGGGGGAGCAGGGATTTCATTGTGTAGTCCCGGGGGGGGAGCTGGAATTTCATTGTGTGGTCCCAGGGGGGGGAGCAGGGATTTCATTGTGTGGTCCAAGGGGGGGAGCAGGGATTTGAGCATCCAAAGCATTTCAACACATTATCTCAATAATCCTTACATCAGCTTTTAATGGTAGATCCGTATTATTATTGTTATTGTTATTATTCCTGTTTTGCTGATTTGGGAGCTGAGCATGACACATTTGAACTAGGATCGTAACCCAGCTTGTGCTCTTAGCTCCTGCACTACTCCAGCTAGTTGATTTATTATCTACTATATAAATGTGAAAGTTTGTCTGCGGCTGGCCAGGTGTGTGTGTATGGGCGTTTGCATGAGTTGCATAGGCTCCTACACGGTTGGACAGATCTGCCCCAAACTTTGCACGCATACTGTCCATCACCCAAGGACAAAGACTGGCGGGTTCAAATCTCTGAAAAACCCTCACTGCGCCCGTACAGCCCAAAATAGATGAGAGCCAATGGCGTCACTTGGAATGTTCACAGGGGCCATTCAGGAGCGGCTATGCAAATCACTCCAACAACATACAGAATGTTCATATGAACTGCCGCCACAGGGGCCCAATCAGGAGCAGATATGCAAATCTCTCCTACATCAAAACAGAATGTTCATATGAATTGCAACCAGGGCCTACACAGGGGGGGGGGGGGGATTTCATTGTTGGGTAGTCAGGGGGGCGCAAGCTGGGATTACATTGTTGTGTAGTCCCGAGGGGGGGGAAGCAGGGATTTCATTGTGTAGTCCTGGGGGGGGAGAGCAGGGATTTCATTGTGTGGTCCGGGGGGGAGCAGGGAATTCAATGTTGTGTGGTCCCGGGGGAGCAGGGATTTCATTGTTGTGTAGTCCCGGGGGGGAGCTGGAATTTCATTGCGTGGTCCCAGGGGGGGAGCAGGGATTTCATTGTGTGGTCCCAGGGGGGGAGCAGGGATTTCATTGTGAAGTCCTGGGGGGGGGATCAGGGATTTCATTGTGTAGTACCGGGGGGGAACAGGGAATACATTGTTGTGTAGTCCCGGGGGGGAGGGAAGCAGGGATTTGATTGTGTAGTCCCGTGGGGGGAGCAGGGATTTCATTGTGTAGTCCCAGGGTGGGGGAGCAGGGATTTCATTGTGTAGTCCCAGAGGGCGGACAGAGATTTGATCAAACAAATAGTGCCTATAGGAAAATGACGACCCGTGCAATACCGGGTTAAAAAAAAGCTAGTTTCCTATAAAACCTCACTCAGCTTTTTCTCAGCCACTCTTGGCGCAGAATTGCACATTATAAGGCAATATAGTGTTCACAACTCTGTTTTTGTCCTGTAACATCAGCAAGCAGCCGCAGCAGAGAATCAACAGTCAGGAGAGGGGTGACTAGCCTTGTCACACCCAATGATGAGTCCCCCCCAAAATGCCCCAACCCCCATTCATGATACCCCAGGAAAAGTGAGTTTGGGAACCAGCAGTTGCCAAGATAACATGTTATTCTGACATCAACCAAGAATTCCAGCTCTGGTGCACCAGTCAGTATGAGAAGTGACTGAGGTACATACTGCAATGCTTAAAAACCAGGTCCACCGTAGCATGTATGAGCTAGCGCAAGGATGCACAACCTTTTTGCTCCACACCCAGCAATCCTGCACAAGATTGCTGGGGCTGTGGGGAGGCCACTTCGGGATTTTTGTGGGGAGGGAGGAAGCTAAAATCTCCTTCCCTTTCCAGTGTGCCCCTGACATGGATTGCTGCTTCAGGGTGGGAGGACCGCCTCCTCCTTCCAGTGTTCACAATAGGCATTGCTGTTTCTGCACTGCCATTAATGGTGCAGAAGCAGGGACCCTGACTGGGGGGGGGGGTTGGTGGGGGTGAGGGCATAGGGACTGCACAATAGGCATCCAGGGGCCACGTGCAGCCCGTGGGCCATGGGTTGTGCCCCCTGAACTAGTGGCAACAGTGCCTCCCAAAGCATGCTGATGCTAGGAGAGAAATTTCACCAGTGTCCAGGTGAGTCCACTGTGGAGACGCTGCAGCTCGATTGTGCACAGGTATACAACCCACCCACTTGCTGAGCTGTCCAAACCTGTCAGTGTGCAGCTGAATTATTTACACCAGCCCTGCTAATCTGTTTATTGGGTACAGCTTTATCACCACCAGCCTTCACTTCTTTCCAAATATTTATTATTATTGAATGTACCTTGTGTTACCAATAGCCTCCTCCTTGTCCCACATTATCATCTTTTTCTTTATACCCTGTGAATGTTGCTGTTTAAGCTTGTTTTCAGCTGCCTTGGATACAAGGAGAGTTGGGGTGGGGTAGATGTTAATACGTTAATGACAAATAAGTTGTGAGGTGATTTCTCAGAAGGTGCAAGCAGCAACTGCAGTTTGGAAGTGCCACTCGGCTGTGGAGTGGAAGGGGAGGTTAAAGGCAAAAATACAACCAATGTTGCAGCCATGTTTGCCCACCTGTGATAAGATTCTAAGGGAAGGGCTTCTAGTGAATGACTGGGTTCAGACAATACGATAACCCACACTCAAGGGTTGAGTGTGGGTTGTCGTTGAACCATGGGTTGTTGTTAAGACACGGGCTATCATGTTGTCAGAACCCAGCTGCAATAAAAGCCATGGCTTATTAACCACAAACAACCCATGAAGAGAACCCATGGTTTGTTGTTGGGTTGTTCACCATGGCTTGTTATCTTGGCTGGGTTCAGACAACATGATAGCCCATGGTTCAACAACAACCCACAATTCAACGATAACTCACACTCAGCCCTTGAGTGTGGGTTATCGTGTTGTCTGAACACAGTCAGTGTATCAGGATTCTATGATTCATATGGCCTTTTTTTCTTCATTTTGCCAGTTATGGTGTCTGTCATCTCACTGTCCTGCCTTCTCTCTTACACTACAGTCCTACTTACCTGATAGTTTCAGTGATTTCAGTGGAATCTGAGAATTACTGACCTTCCTAAAAAAAATGTTTAAGGGGCAGTCCGGTCCTGTGTATGTGAAGTCTTTCATAAGCTGTGGGGTTTTTTCCCTGTGGGAAGGAGGCAGCGTCCAGTGAAGGCTGCCTATATAAATTGGTCCCCTGTCTTGTTCTTAGACCTCTCCAAAGCAAAAGATGATACGTTAGGGTGAACTAAGTTCTGCTGGCGAGAGACCATGGAGGTGTTCAGAACTCACAAAGTTCTCTTTAAAGCTGAAGAGCGTTACACATTCTCCCCAACAGAGGCAGGCCCAAATGACTGGTGTTACCATGGCAACTGTGCATATCTTACACTCTCAGACTATACAACCATAATACTCTCTAGAAGTTCGAAACATCAAGCCACGGATAAGCACCGTCAAATTAGTCCTACAAAGATTAATAATGATCGTCCCACATCTCTGTTAACTTATCTAGTGTGTTTTTTCTACCTGTGACCTTGTCCTTATACCTCTGATGCCATTCGTGTGAATTGTGATGATACTATGAGGCCTATTGTGCGCAGAGGCAAATGCGGGTTTGACACAGAGGGTACTTTCAATGCACAATACATTAAATATGAAGCATGCAGCTGACCCCTCTTTGTTCTTTACCCGCAAGTAAATATACACAAGCCCAATCCAAATTGGGACCACTGTATGCTGGTAGGAGAGGTTTAAACTTGTTTTCTGGAATTCATCCCAACCGAAGCAGGGGCTAAAAAAAAGAGAGACAAAAATGCCTCCACTGGCACCAATGGAACTTTTATCTCTCTTTTTTTTTAGTTCCCCCCCATGGGGGGTTGGAAAACAAGTCACTGGGGTGCAAGATTTAAACCTCCCCTACCTTCACATGGTGGTCCTGATCCGGACTGGGGCCCTGCAAAATTACTATTGATTATCAGTAAAGAGAGGGCCAGATACACACTATTTAGTGTATTGTGTAATTTGACCCTGTGTTCTATGAGCTCCAAACTTACACATTGCATTGTTCAGAAGAAGACCCAATAGTGAAGAAAGCAGAAAAATGTTCTGTCCACATCAGTTCTTGGTCAACCAACTTCCATGAATATGTTGAATTTGTGTCTGGATACGCACTCAACCCACTAAACAACTAATTTACAGAGTGATAATTCCATCACGTGGGAACTTCCCTTCTCACCAACAGCTACTGTGCATGGAAGATTGAACTATCTCATAGTAAATATTTGTGGAATGAAAATTTCAAGCAAACAATAACTCATCACATTAATGCTATGGTCATCAGAACCCACCCTGGCAGTTAGAAACACATCTGGCCATTTGCAAATCAAAAGAATGCATATTATAGACATTTCACAATACATACATTCAAAAAGGTAATGTAGGTGGCAGTCCTGAGAACCAGCAGCATTTGAGGTTGTTCAGCCCATTTAGGACATGATCCTATGCAAGTTTAGACAGAAAAAAGGCCTACAATTCCCAGCATAGCTGGCTGGGGCATGCTGGGAGTTGGTAGTCTTTTTTTCTGTCTAAACTTGCATAGGATTGTGCTCTTAATTGTTTTAGCACTGGATCATAAATGCACTGTAACTTCCATCCCTTTCGGACATCAAATAACTTAACAGATGATAATTACATTTAATACTGCCCCCATACGTCACCCACTGATTATTACCCCCACATTTGATAAGTGTAAACACCTAAATGTGCATAAACAAACAAACAACTCTGGAATCAAGTGGCAAAGACCCAGTATACTCATCCAATCACTCATATCCAAGTAACTCATGAAGTTTGAGATTCCGAGTACACATGCTAGTTCCTGTGCAAAGTTATGGTACCAAGTGAAACTATCACCTACATTTCACTGTATAATATTATGTATGTATACATGACATTTCAAATACATTGTGTAGAAGCCGCTGAGCAGATTAGTAATTCAGGCATTGCCATTTTTTAAAATAAACCAATAGAATTTTGTTTTTAATATTTTAATTGGTTTTATTTTATTTTCTAAAAATCCAGAGTGTCCCTTCCATTCACAAAAGGGTCTAAGATGCGGGTCGGATCCAGAGTGTCCCATCCATTCACAGAAGAGTTTAAGGCTCCCACTGGAGGAAGGGTCAGTTTCACCAATTCCCCCTTCTGCCCCACCTCACACACATTGTTACCATAAATGTAATAAATGAAATGAAATGAAATGAAGAGGACCCATGCTGGAGCAAATCAAAGGTCCAGCTTTTCCCACAGTGACCAACCAGATGCCTATAGGAAGCCCACTAGCAAGACATGAGCACAGCTGACCCTCCTAATTGGTATAGACAGGCATACTGTCTGTCTCAGTGCCGGGTCCTTGACACTCAGATACTGGAGGTAACATATAGCCATCATGATGACTAGTAGCCATTGACTTTGTCTAATCCCCTCTTAAAAGTTGTCCAAGTTGGTGACTATCTGAATCCCTCAATCCTCCAGACCAGTTTTCCAGGAGACTGCAGCGGGAAGGAGAAATTGGCAACGGTTGCTTCCTCCAAGGGGAGCATCCTGTTAGCAGAACTCCAGATCTAAGCCTTTGGGCATTGCCTTGGCTTGGGTACATAAAAAGGTGGTTCATACATGAAATAGATAGACAGAAGCAGACCTTCTGCCTTCTGTTCTAATGCAAGCTAGGAACATTACAAACAATGTGTTTGTTATGAAAGGGAAATAACTTATGTTGAGATCAAGCATCCAGACCCTTCTGACTGCAACTCCTCCAGTAATTAACTCAAGCAAGGATCATCTACCCAAGAGCTCTCATAGCCACAGAATCTGCCAGTTCTAGAGGAGAAGGGCTCGCCAGACTTTTCTTGGAGGAGGAATAGGATAGGTTACTAGTGATGTTTCAGTCTGAATTGACCATTCACCACCTAAGAATATCTGCTCTCCTAAGAATCTCCACTGGAAAAGGCAATAATCTAAGGTCATTTAATGGTGATTCCATGCATGGTTCCATGTCAGAGAACCACAACTTTAAATTCCCTGCAAGTTCACTTGAGGTGAAGTCTGACAGTCATGGCTGGGATCAGGGGCAACAGCTGGGTGCTAAGTACCTGCACAACTAGCTCTGCTCACACGGTGGTGGATTTTAAGTCTTACATCAGAGCTGTTGGATGAATCTATGGAAGAGTGCTGGTGCTGTAATGTCAAAGGAGCACCTAAAATTGTTCTTCTTCTAGTGTTTGCAAGTTGCAACAGTGCTGGAAATTAAGCTGACCTTTTCTTTCTCTTAGGTCTTACTTCATGACTAATATGTGATGTCAGCACAAATGGGGGAATGGACACAATAACACACCACCATAAAGGAAAGAATCACATTGTCTGTACTAGCTGATTGTCCACCCCTTGAAGATCTGAACTTCTTGATGGAGTTGGTGAACTGAAGCCAACCACTTGTTGAGAAAGAAGAACGATGCCCTTCACAACTGATTAACTGGCTTTGGCCATACATACAAAATCACTGCCCAACGTCACCACCACAGTACAGTAATCATTAATGTTTAGGGATACAAACAGAAGAAACAGGAAATGAAAAATAAATGAATTACATCATACCCATTCTCCCAGTTGTCACACAATAAAGATTTCAGAATCAACATAGTTTTCATAATCTCTATACGTGGAAATAAATTATTATGAAAGGCAGAGGAGCAGCTACATTTCCTTTGCACATTTCCTCTGTGAAATTCAGGTGTTTGGGGTATGTTCGTAATTCAGTTCTCATGCTCCTAAATATATAGCCATGCTTGCCTTCTAGACAACAAAGAAATGTTGACTTATTTTGCCCAGTACACGCACATTTTTTTTTTAGCCTTGAAGGAGTAAACAAAGAGTGAGAAAGGAGGGAACCAAACCCAGTCCTTCAGAAAACAAAAAAGTCTGACATCCATCACCCTTCCTGGGAATACCAAATTGTTAGCATTTGCCATTCAAACCCATGAGCATATGTTTTCTATCGGCTCCGAAACATGAAGTGATCCTTACACATTAACCAAGATATCTATCACTTTCCCAAGAAGAATATTAAACCAGGAGAACACTACTAGGCATTTATTTCACTATGCACTCACTACTGATTGCTGGAAGCCAGCATTTGTGTATGAGTGCATGCCCACGCATGCAAGCGCATGTGTTCTAAACAACTCAGACTGCTTTACAGAACACCACAGCAGTGACACGTACATCATCCTTGTCTTCTACACTCACCCACCCAAACAGTCTTCCCACAACATAGCCCCCGCTTAAACACAGAGTTAGTCTAACCACCCACCGAGGCTGGAGTGTTGCTCGGATGTTATTACAGGGTTGAAGACAAACAGCTGAATGGCTCTTCAAGCTTTGTTATTTATCATATGCCTTTATGATTGCCATCCCAATAGGAGTCTACTACTGCGGTAGCATTTTATCCCACCTAGCTGCCAAGAGACATTTGACATTGAGGACACCAGTGGACACTCACTATCTGTATCCACTACCACAGTTACTGGAGACAATGATCACCAGAAGCAACAAAGGAATGTCACAACAAAATAAAAGAATCCCCCCCCCCCCGGACCTATTATCCCAAGGCAAGTTTGCACCAGGAAGACTAAAATAGTGCACAGAGAAAGAAAACTGGAAGGGAGTGAGCAGGAGAGAAGCAATGCCACATTTTGTTTTCTGTTTTCTCAGTTGGCCAAGTTTCTCCCCCGCCCCTTCCAAAGATTGTAGTAACGGTTGACCATCTTCCAAGGCAGGGGTCAGCAGGGAGAGGAGGGACAGAGCTACAACAACAACAAAACCTCCAGTCCAAATCTCAGTCAAATCCTCTCCTTTCTCCCAGTCATTAGGTAGGAGGAATAACAATCTCAATTATGACGATTGAAGATAATTTAATTTAAAAAAAAAAAAAAGTGAAAAAGCAACACCAACCTTTAGGATCCCAGTTCACCTGTTTCCTTGGAGTCTCAATTGGAAATTTCATTGCTTCCTTTGCACAAGAAAGGGGAATGGATTAAATGAATTCCCGACCTTTTTCTGCCTCGGTGCTGCAGCCAAACAAACAAATTAATTTCAGATCAGGGGGAGCCTGCGCCCTTGGAGTGACAGGGCGGAGGGGAGCTAGTGGTTGCCAGGCAAAGATACACGTGAAAAACAAGGAAGGGAAAAGGGGGCTTAGTACTGGAGAGCAAGTGGGAAAGGAAGCACCCCCGTTGGGAAATACCTAAATGAGCTTTGGTACAATTGCGAAAGGCGAAAATAGCCAGCTGGAGAAAGGGAGAAAGTCTGATCCAAGGCGCTTCCTGGTTTTATACGGGCTCCAACAGCAGCGGGCTGGTCCTCCTGTCCTTCTGCAGATGCTCCTTGGTTGGGTGTTCAAGTTGCCCACTGCAGCATTACACACTGGGCTGGCGCACACGTGAATGCATCGTCCAGCCAGATGCGGATGGGGGGGGGCTGTGTGCCAGGGAATCTTGCCAGTCAGCCACTCAGTCAAGCGTCGCTTGCCAGCCAGGCTGCTGCGCTGCTACTGCCTCTGGAGAATGCATTCAACAAGCCCATCTCCCTTCCACCACCACCAACCAACCAAGCCGGCGAGGGCGAGCCCAGCTCAAGATCTGCGCATGGCTTGCAAACACACACACACACACACACACACACACACACAGAGCAGAGCACAGGCAGGCGACCGAAAGGAAAACTCATCCGCTTCTTGCTGGTGGGAGCTGCAGCCGCATGGCATGTGGGAGGGTGCGGGAGACCATCCCATCTGAATGCAGCAACAGCAAGCGGCGGCGGGCGCACGCCAGAACGGAGGAGGAAATAGAGACTCTCTCCCTCTCTCTCCAGCTTGGCTTAGAGCAGCTGATCGAAAACTTCAGTGGGGGCACCTTGGCTTGGAAGAGGTGGGGGGCTGCAAGGGAGGGGGGAGATCGGGAGATGGACTCGCTTTGGCAGGAAAAGGGGGAGGGGGTTGAGCTCAGGTTGCATTGGGGTGGGGGCGCTGACGGTGGCTGGCTACTTACTGGCTCCCTTCCTCGCCTGGAGGAGGAGATTGCATTGCAGTGTTGTTAGGTGGAGTTTTGCAGCGGAGACGCGCTTGGCTGGGTAGTTGAAGCGGCGGCGGCGGCAACAGCAGCAGC
This sequence comes from Shinisaurus crocodilurus, assembly GCA_021292165.1. Lineage (NCBI taxonomy): Eukaryota > Metazoa > Chordata > Lepidosauria > Squamata > Shinisauridae > Shinisaurus > Shinisaurus crocodilurus. The sequence goes on from JAHFWL010000665.1 coordinate 58,569, forward strand.
ACATGGTAGAAGGACTCAAGAGCTGCAGAGGGAGCCCCTGCAGAAATGATGATGATGATGATGATGATGATGATGATGATGAGGGCTTTTTTTCTGGTGGAACTCACCGGAACTGAGTTCCAGCACCTTTTCTTCTATTAATTATATTACAATTTAATTGCCATCTACTCCCGAGGAAATGTAATCCAAGAGTTCCGGTACCCTTTTCTCCAGAAAAAAAGCACTGATGATGATGATGATGATGATGATGATGATGATGATGATGATGATGATGGAAGAACTGGGAGATTGAGAGAAGTTTTACCCAGCACACAGAGGGGATCCAATAACCGGCCAAAGAACATTCTATTAATCACTCTGAGGACTTTCCCCCCTGTCATTTTTTTTTTATAAGGTTGGCGCAAAAAGCCCAGCCGAAGGCCACGAGGGGTAAACTCCAGAGTGGCTTGGAGGCAGGCCAGGGAAAGAGCGCAAGGCGCTGAGATCGGGCAAATGGGACATCCGCCAGGATTCTTTCACGCCCCGTTCTATATGCACATGCTTACTCGGAAGTAAGTCCCACTGCCCCACGTCAGCATGTACTGTCTGGATGGCAGGCTCGGTGCTCGTAGATCAGCCTTGTCCAACCTGCCGCCCTCCGGATGTGTTGGACGAACTACATGGCTGGCTAGGGGATGCTGGGCGTTTCAGTCCAACAGATCTGGAGGGCACCAGTTTGGGGAAGGCTGCCGTAGATTGTTTCCCCCCTCCACCAGCATTTTCTGAAACAGAAACGATGCATTGCTCGTTAAGGTTGCTGGAACAAGTTTTATGTGTTCCAGAATGCAAAATGACCAATGCGAGCCTCATCACAGATCAACAAACCCCGCGTTTCTGGTTCAAGTCAAGTGATGAGGTAAGCAAGCAGGGCGTGCGTGTACGTGTGAATGGGAGAACGGAAGAGAAGCATCATGAATTGTGACCACTGACCAGAATATACTAGCCAGCCTATATTACTACATTTTGGAGCCCCTGCGTAGATAAGGGAACCAGGAGAACAACTGCCTTGAATGTCTGTTTGCCCTTCTCTGAGCAATCTCCCTCTTTTATCAAAAGAAATTTCTCTCTTCTACCAGATTTTCCCCTATGCCAAGGGAAACATCCCTCAGCCTAGGAACACTGGATGCTTTGCTGCTCACACACCCCTCCCGCCGCCAGCATGCCTTTGCTACAGCTGTTGTTTGCTAATTCTGCCTTCTTCCTCCCACTCTGGGGTTGACTTCTGGTCAAAGACAGGTTGGCACCAAGGGACCCCCCAAGGGAGGATTGGCTGGTTCTGGAGGCGGCAGAGTCACAGCAATCTTGTATGCTCGGCTACGTTCGCCCAGACCCCAGACAGAAAAACGAGACAATCTTGAGTTCCTTTGAGACTTGAACCAGCAGAGCGGCTGCTTCCCCTAGGCAGTGATTTCGGTGATGCTTTCAGACTTTGTTGTTTGATTTATTTGTTGTTTCAACCATCATGGTCATATCAACGACTTTGTTGTTGTTTTTCCTTGCGCAGCTTGACTATCCACTTGTGAATCAGGGGCCACAAGCCCAAATCACTTGAGTGTTCTTAGTGTACAAGTGGGACCATAAAATGTTGCGGTGTGGAGTACTGCTGTATGTATGTATGGCTGGCTGGCTGGCTGGCTGGCTCTCTGCCCACTTCCAGGATACTCCCTTCTATTCCAGCCCCCACTCCCAACAGTCTGTCAGCTGTCATGGTACTTATAGTTGAAATGGTACTTGGTATGCTCAGTCCTCATTGGCTGTTTTTCTTTGGGGGTGGTTCCCTTCCCCACCTGAGGTTTTTTTCCTAAAGATTTTTTGTACTTCTGCAAACCTTGGGATTCTGCAAAGCCTGCTGATACCTCCCTATTATGCTTGCATATTATGCCGGCTTTCCCCAGCCTGGTGCCCTAAGGATCTTTTAGACTACAACTGCAAGAATTCCTGGCCATTGGCCATGCTGGTGGGGCTGATGAGTGTTGACGTCCAAAACATCTGGAGAGCTCCAGGTTGGGGAAGGCTGAACTGTGCTGTTTTACTGTTGTGATTGCCATTAGTATATATGGTAAGTCATTGGTTTGCCATACACACCTGACCATTCAATCCTCTTTAGGCGGTTGGTTTGCCACAACAAATCCATTCAGTCCATGAAGCAAGAAGGGGAAAAGTCAATTGCACCCACTGAAGTAAGTCCAGAAGGTAGTCATGAAAAGTATGAAAACTGGCCCTTTTTTCAAGACCACCTGCTTCATAGGCAGCTGCTTTTTGATGGCCAGATTGCACCCTGCCGGTGGCAAATTCATCATCATTTGAATTATTTGTCATGAGCACAAATTGCTGCTTGGCATGATGCTGCTCGATATGCATTAGGAATGTTTGTGGCGTGCAAAATCATGATTTGTGTTTGCAAGGAATTATTCAGATCAGCATTTTCCCATCACGTGGTGCGGGCTAACCAGGAGAGATCATTATTGTTGTTGTTATTAGTGTTTAAAACACTTCATATACATAATCTCAGTAATCTCTACAACAACCTTGTAAGGTTGGTCAGTATTAGTATCCCCATATTGCAGATGTGGGGAATGAGGCTCCTTCCAACTCTATCTATGAAATGAAATCTTACTACCTTGGTTTAATAAGCCAAGATATGAATGAACCTTGTGCCTGTGCACTCAGACCCTTCCATTGGCCCTCCTTGGTGTGCTGCACTTAACCCAGGAAGTCTTCAATTAACCATATTTCCCATTACATCCAAAGCAGGAAACTATGAATACCAAGTTCAAAACAAGCCAAGATTTTAGGCTTGAAAGTTGTTTAAAGATCCTGGCTTCTTTTGAACTTGGAAGCCATAGTTTCATGGTTTGGACGTAACAGAAATCTATGGTTAAATTAATACTTCCTGGGTTAATTGAAAAATGCTGAGGAGAGAAGGCGCAACACAACAGTGGAGCACACAGGCAAAGAGTTCAGACATATCTCAGCTTATTAAACTGAGATATGATCACTTGAACAATGCCAGAGAGTGGCTTTGCTAAGACCACCTAGTGAGTTTATGACTGAGGTGCAAGTTTCATCAGACACTTCACAGTTCATACTTGGGACTAGATTAGACACGATGTGGGATGACCATTTCATGAAACCTTTGAATAGCAGATCAAGGGAACCACTATATTTTTCTCCAAAGTGTTTCAAAAGCAAGAAAGAAAAAAGTACATCTTGTTCAGGAGTCTTTGGAATCATCCCAAACTTTGCACATTACTAAGCCAAGACGACAGGGGGGAAATTAATATTGATGGCACATTTTAAATTCGCATTATGTTGATTTGTGAGGCTCCTGACATGACAGTTAGGCTTTAGGGAAAAAAATATATAACAAGTTTGTATCAAGTTTATCAGTTTGCATTCCACCTTTCTCCCTAATTTGGACACCCCTGAAGGGTTCAGTTGGTGTTAGTTACAGTGGGAAAAGGAGTTGCTGGGTACAGACATGGAAGGAATGATAATGAGTTTGTTCTCTAAGCCTAGAATTTAACAAGACTGTTGCTAGTATGGAACCCAGACAAAGACTGATTTCCTCTGAATAGAAGAAAATCCCATTGAAATCTGAAGAGGCTTTGGGATTCCAAGTGACACAAGTTCAGCAAACCTGTATGGAAAACAGAATGAGAGACTGCGCTTTGCAGTCCTGTTACAATAACTTTGATTGTAATCGGAAAAGCTGGGATTATTCAAGTTTATCTTTTCCTAAACCTAAATTGGGGGAGTTGCATTCCAAACCCAGGCTGTCCCTGTATATCAATGAGGCCTCAAAAGGTTTCTTGTAAAATCATCTTTGATTCCACCAGCGCTCAGGCAAAGCATCATCCTGATATTTCTGGCAAGGAAAGCCCTTTCCCTCCCCCACAACTTTCTGCTTTAGCAGTAGAGCAATCTTCGCTTCAGTGAAAACAAGTCCAATTTGCTTTGTACTAAGCAAGGCAAGTCAGTCAGGCCTATAGAACCCAAATAGGAACATAGGAAGTTGCCTTATACCAGGGGTAGGGAACTTCAGGCCCATGGGCCAAATGCCACCCTTGGGTCCCCAGATGGTCATGCCCCCTTCCCCTGGCTCTACCTCCTTTCCCCCCACTAATAATTTGGTGGTTTCCTGACTTTTGTGCGTTTTTTCCCCATTCTAAAAGGCTGAAATGCCTCTCCTAAAGTTTAGTTACTCGCAGTAAGAGCATTAAGCTACAATATGGTGTGTGTGGGTATGTGTCAGGGCCGGTGCTACCATTAGGCCAACTAGGCGGCTGCCTAGGGCGCCGGGCTAAAGGAGGCGCCAGAAATGCCTTGGGGGAAAAAAAAATACATCACATATTTTACCAAGTTTGTTTTACCAATCATGTCCTGTGGCAGGGAAGGGAAGGCGAAGCGCACCCCTCCCTCTCTCTCCTCCAGCTCGTTACCAGGAACAGCAGCAGGCAGGCTCCTCCTCACAACAAGGATGCACCTGCAAACACCTCCTTCGCCTTCCCTCTCAATGTCCCCTGAAAGCAGTTATTTCCAGCAACCAGGGAGGGAGGGAAAGGTATTTTAAGCTAGCTGGGGCTCCAATGTTTTAATTATTTACCATGCTGTTTCTGTGTTTTGGTTTTAAATGGTTTTAGGATGCAATCCTATGCGTGTTTGGGGGGGGAATCCTACAACTCCCAGCATTCCCCAGCCAGCCATGCGCAATCCTATGCACGTTGAGGTAGAAAAAAGCCCCACAACTCCCAGCGTTCCAACAGCCAGCCATGCTGGCTGGTGAATGCTGGGAGTTGCGGGGCTTTTTTCTGCCTCAACGTGTTTAGGATTGTGCCCTGAGCTGTTGATGTTTTCTTTACTGTACTTTGAATATTGTTGTCTGCCTTGAGCACTAGGCTGGTAAAGGGAAAGACAGGATAATATACATTATTCTGATAAAGAAATATTGCAACAAAGTGATAGAGAGAGGAGGGGAAGCAGCAAGTTTCGTAAATCCCTCCTAAATTTGAACCAGATGATCTACGGGCTCTCTCTTTGCTATGTTTCTACTACATGCATCCCCCCCCCCCCTGCAACCCAGAAGGTGTACGAGTCAAACCGGTGTCTCTGCACCTCCACCCTGCGAGGTAGGACAGGCTGCAAGACGCCCTTTGTCTCTATTCCTCACAGGTAGCACCACCACACCTCTCTCACATCCTTTTTTCATATCCCTTGTGCTGCCTGCAGGAGGAGACAGGCTTTTACATATATATGGAGTAGGAGAAGGCCCTTGGGAGTTCCTGGCATAGCTGGGCTGATGTTGCCTCTTTGCTTTCCTCGTGAACACAAAGGAAAAGTCTCAAAGTCCACAAAGTTTTTCTATGGGGCTCGGCAGTTCCCAGAGAGGGAAATTTATTTCATAATGGGCATAGGGCTGGAGGGAGGGAGGGCTCAAGTGGGAAGGGGGGGCGCTAAATATCTGATCTTGCCTAGGGCACCAAATTGCCTTGCACCGGGCCTGGTATGTGTGGGTGTGTGTGGGTGTGTTTGGCCCCACACCTTTGCCTTTGCCCCTACCCACCACAAATGCAGGTCCCCAAGAGCTTCTCTGGAACTGAATGTGGTCCTCGGGCTGAAAGAGGTTCCCTACCCCTGCTTTATACCAAGTCAGATCGTTGGTCAGTCTGTCTCAGTATTATCTACACAAGCCTCCCCAACCTGTTCCCTTCAGATGGTTTGGACTACAATTCCTAGCATTGCTGACAATTAGACATGCTGGTTGGAGCTGATTGGAGTTGAAGTCCAAAACATCTGGAGCAGGGGTCCCCAACCTTTTTGAACCCCTGGGCACATTTGGGAATTTGAGAAACTGCTGTGGACACCACCACAAAATAGCTCCCATGGAGGATGTGGCTAGTCACATAATGGATGCCATGGGGGCCTGGCTAGTCAAAAGAGGTGTGGGGGGAGAATTAGTGAGGCTAGAGGCTGGGAGAAACAGCAAGGCAAAGGGGTATAGGGGAGAGAAAGAGCAAGGCTAGAGGGTGGGAGGGGGAGAAAGAGCAAGATAAAGAGGTGAGTGGGGAGACATAGCTAGGCTAGAGTGGAGAGAAAGTGGAGTGGAGTGGAAACAGCACAATAAAGGGGTGAGTGGGAGAGAAAGAGCAAGGCCAGGAGCTAGGAGGGGAGAGAAAGAAGAAGGCTAGGGATGGGAAAGGGAGAGAGATACTGAGGAAAAGGGTTGGGTAGAGAGAAATAGCAAGGCTAGAGGCTGGGAGTGGAGAAATAAAGAGAGCGAAGGGGAAAAGTCTGTGGGGACAGAAGAGGATTGGTGGGGCCAGAAAGCAACTCATTCCCTTCTCTTCCTGCCCACTGAACAGCTGATCAGCAAGCTCAGGAACAGGAAGGAGAACCTGGCACCCTAACGTTTTTCAAGTTTATATCAAAAATAAATTTTTTGAATGGGGCAGGGAGTAGAGAGCTTCACGGGCACTGCTGGGGGTCCCTGCGGGTGCCACATTAAAGACCCCTGATCTAGAGGGAACCACATTGGGGAAGCCTGCCCTATGCTGACTGGCAGCAGCTCTGCAGGGTTTCAAGAGTCTATCTGGAGATTCCAGGGACTGTACCTTCTACGTGCAAAGTATGTGTTCTACCACTGAGCTACACTACAGTCCTTTCCCAAAGGACACACAGACACAGACACACACATCCCGAGAACCTGAAGGTTCTTGTCATGGCATTTCTGGTACATGTCATGGTCAGAGGTTGGGCCCTAGCCTAGTTGAGCTAATCTGGATTGTGTGAATTTAGGCCTCAGAGCATCTAGGGGGCCATAGGATACTTTGGATTCCCAGATTTATTTATTTATTACATTTTTACCCCGCCTTTTTTCCTACAAGGAACTCAAGGCAGCTTACATAATCCTCCTCCTTCTCTCCATTTTATCCTCACAACAACCCTGTGAGGTAGGTTAGGCTGAGAGTCAGTGACTGGCCCAAAGTCACCCAGTGAGTTTCATGATCGAGCGGGGACTAGAACCCGGATCTCCCGAGTCCCAGTCCAGCACTCTCACCACTACGCCACACTGGCTCAGATCTTAGGTCGGAAACAGAGCTCTGACCTCAGAGCTGGGAATCCACGATCTGATCCCCACACCGGCTCCTTCTCTGAAGTTGGAAAATCTGAAGTTGGAAAATCAACCTTGGAGACGGGGCAAAGGCAGCCCTGGATTAACCATTAAGCAATATAAGCACGTGCTTAGGGCACCAAGGGAAGGGGGGCACCACAGAGTACCACAAATTTTGGCATTTGCATTTTTTCCCCTTATAACAGTTTTATTAAAAAATGCGTAAAACAGTGATGAAAATTTGTATTTCTTTCTGTTGCCCTAGTTATAAGTAAGTAATTGGCTTATAGTGCTTGCTGCTGTTTAGTGTTACATAAATATAATAAAAAACCGTTTGTATTTAATATAGTTGTGTGTTCTGGCGTGGGGGATGGCCTTGAAGAAAACTGACTTTTTATTGTCTTATTTCCCTTTCAGCACTTATTGACTCTTAATGTCTTGCCCGCTAAGCAATGGAAGGGCCGAGGGGGCACCATTATTGGGCTGTGCTTAGGGCGTCAGGTGGCCTTAATCTGGCCCTGGGTAAAGGGGGCAGTTTGGGGGGTGGGGTGGGGAGGAGACTGGCACCGCCAGGATACAAGGTAGCCTGACGGTGCTCTAGCCTCCTCCCCTCCCCCTCTGAAGCACCTCAGCTAGATGGCTGAAAATGGCCGTCTAGCTGAATTGCAGAGTGGAGGTACGGGGAGGCAGAGATCACCTCCACCACTCTTCCCGCTCTGCACTGGATGCTGCACTAGACGTTTGGGGGGTTACGAGCATCAAGGGTGCAACCTATTGGATTGCACCCTTAAGGATTTTATACAACAGGGAGATGTACAGGTTGTTTCTTTTAAAAGAGAGAAAAGAATAAGCAACCCAATTCTATGCTATACATTTAACAATTGAACAATGGCATTTCATATGAAGTATGTTTTGGTTTGTGGAAGTGAATAACCTCTTATTTTAGGAATTAATTAGATAATAAAGCAGGGGCTATTGATAGATTTTGATAGTGAAATTTTGTGAAAACACCAGGAAATGGTTAAAGGAAAAAAGTTATGTGGATTTTACACATAGAATACAAAAAACCCCTCAATTTTTCCACAGTACTGCCAATAGACTTGATTAGCTTCAGGTAGAAGCAAAGAAAGATAAGGAGGTGGGATTGGCATGCAGAGCAAAAGAAAAGAAAAAGGGAAGAAAAGGTTAGAGTGTAGAAGAGTTGAGGGCAAAAAAGAATAAAACAAATGGAAAGTGTGGGGGGGAAAAGAGCTAAAAAGGGAAAGAATTGTGGGAAATTTTACGAGACTGGGGACAATATGGCCAAACAATTGGCTACGTGGATTACAGGGATCCCCCAAAAGAGAAGAAAACAAAAATTAGAATTGGCCAGCAAAAGGAACACTTGGCCCCTAAGTGACAATGGCCCAAAAAAAAAAGAAAAACTTACACAGGGGTAACAAAAACGAGAAACAAAGCTAAGAAAATTGTATCTTGTATTTGTTTAATATTGGCGCCTGAGTAAAAAGGTCTGCAGTAGGCTTTGTGTTGTTTTGTTTCCCCTTTTCTTTCTTTCTTTCTTTCTTTTTCTACAGCAATACTTATGATGAAAGAGGATAAAGAAGGTGTTGATCTGATACAATTATGGCATTCTAAGAACCAAAAAGGAAATGTATAAAGGCTTATACAGGTTCCCTGTTTATGTTGATGTGGTTTTCTTTGTATGTGATTTATGTTGTGAGTCTGAAATGGATATAGTAAAAATGGTCACACAAACAATTTCTACTTTTAGGTTTAACTTCAGTAACAGCGCCTTCTAATGTGGCTGCCCAACACTCCAAACTTGGAGGATTATGGGCATACAATCAAAGACGGAAAGAGCGTGGAGGCGAAGATCACCTCTGCGCTTCACCCCCCACAAAACACTTAGGTACCCGATTTTGGCCATCTAAGTGTGTTGCCCCTACTCGCGAGGAGGAGGGGCTGGGGCACCACCAGGATACACCGTAACCTGGCAGAGCCTCACTCCTCCCCTCTCTGGCCCCCGGCATGCCCACCCTACACTGGGTCTGAGGTCGGTCTTCCAGCCTCAGAGCCACAACCAGCATGGAATGAACCACACTGGCTGCAAAGGCGAAGGAGGGCGCTCCGAGGTCAGAGTTCCAGCTCCGACTTCAGAATGCATTTCCAAGGTCGGAGGCGGAGCTAGAACTCTGACCTTTCCTATGGCCATCTAGACAGTATCTATCAGGGATGTTGAAGAGTTCTTGGTTTCGAGTCACGAGTCAGTCACGAGTCTTTGGACCCGAGTCTCAAGTTCGAGTCCGAGTCCTTGGTCCAAAATGGTGACTCACAGTCCCTAATCACTCCAAAGCTGACTCCACGAGTCCCTATTAAAATCAAGGGGTTTTCCCCCAACAAAATAAGGCTATTTCAGATGTGTGGCTTAAATAAATTCTAGGCACAAGTGTGCCTTTTTATTTCAAAACTCTGCAACTGATTTTGGCAAGAACAGACCAGGCAGACAAACCCAAAATAACCAGGCAGGCAGAGGAGGCAGGGAACCCCAAAGCAGGCAGGCAGAGGCGTTTGTCTGTGGAACTGGTTAAGAAGAGACCAGGCAGGCAGAGGAGACAGGCAGAGGCGTAGCGTGGGGGGTGCAGGGGGGGCCGGCCGCACCGGGCGCAACATCTGGGGGGGGGCTCGCACTCGCAGCTCTCTGCCCCAGCTCTTCCTCCTCCTCCTGCTCCCCCCCGAGAGGCGGCTGCCCTTGGAGAAAGGGGCGGATCAGCCGCCGCCCCCCCTCGCTGCTGCTGCCGCCGCGCCTGCCGGGTCGCAGAGGCGTAGCGTGGGGGGTGCAGGGGGGGCCGGCCGCACCGGGCGCAACATCTGGGGGGGGCGCTCGCACTCACAGCTCTCTGCCCCAGCTCTTCCTGCTCCCCCCCCGAGAGGCGGCTGCCCTTGGAGAAAGGGGCGGATCAGCCGCCGCCCCCCCCTCGCTGCTGCTGCCGCCGCGCCTGCCAGGTCGTGCGCCTCGTAGAGCGCGCGGGGCGGGCGGAGAGGAAGGAGGCGCCCGGCCGGTGCGTCACGGGCCGGGCAGGCGGAGGCAGCCCGCGCGGCGGGCCATGGAGCGCTGGAAGGGGCTCGTGGCGCTGGTGACCCGC
>JAHFWL010000666.1:0-87244 GCA_021292165.1 Shinisaurus crocodilurus
AAGTAATCAGCGGATAAGTTCCATAGCATATGTTTATTTTTTAGGAGTCAAATAATAAAGTGATTTATATTGGATCTACCCTTGTCACAGATTAGGTGGGGGAGGGAGGGGGCAACTCCCTCCGAGTAGGGGTGGTATATGAACCTGGGGGGGGTCACGGCTCTGCGCGGCGGCGGCCCCCTGTGCTTGATCTTCTGAGTGGTGCGGAGTGTTCTCCGCAAAGCTCAAGCTGCCAGTGCCGGCCAGTCGGTCCCCCATTGCGTCACTTCCAGCGCGCTGGACCCCCGCGCTATGTTTTTGGCAGGGGGAACCAGAGTTTCCCCCGCCAAAAACATAGCACGGGGGTCCAGCGCGCCAAAGCAGGGTCCTGTCACGTCACCTCCTCCGCCGCACCAGAACTGACGGGACTGGACCAGCGCAGACGGCTCGCTGCGGAGAGCTGAGCTGAGGAGCTGCCGGCTGGCCTCAGGTAGGCCCGTCCAAACCTCGTGCAGGTGTGAGCGGGGCCAAGTTTGGTCCCACTCAGCCCGCGCGAGGCAAAAGGTAACATCCCTACCCCCGAGCAGCCCTCTGGGCTGAATTGTCCGTTCACAAACACCCCACCCAAAATATTGATTTCTGAATTTTGGGTTAGAAAAGTGGGGTTGTCTTATACATGGGGGTGTCTATACACGAAAAATACGGTGTGTCATTTTTAATCTGGTTTTTAAATTTTGTATAATGTTTTATTGTATATTGTATTGTGTGTTTTTATTGATTGTTGTGAACTGCCCAGAGAGCTCGGCTGTTGGGCAGTATATAATAAAATTAATATTAATTATTATTATTATTATTAATAATAATATAATAATATAATAATAATAGAATACTATACAGCTACGAGGGAAGTATGCCATAGGCAGGGTCAGACAACATGACAGATTAAAATGTTGCAACAACAGTTATCTATGGTAACAACAGAGAATGAAATAAAATGAACTATATGAAACAGAGGAACTTTGAATTTGCAAACAAACCTTGGAGATGGTTGGCTTATAGATTGCGAAAAGAAAGAGAAAAGAAATGATAATAAAAAGTACAAGAGGGGCGATAAAGTATTAACAGACAATAAGGAGATACAAAAATCATTTTACTATTATTATTCGAATTTATATAAAGGACATAATGTTTCATCAGAAAAAATAGATGAATATATTGAAAAAACAAAGTTACGTACTAAGATTACAGAGGAACAGAGACATATTATGAATGGTCCTATAACAATAAGTGAATTGGTGGGTGCTATAAAAAAGATTAAACCAGGAAAGGCGCCAGGACCGGATGGACTTTCTGGTAAATACTATCAGAGATTTGAAGATGAACTCATACAACCTTTACAAAAACTGATGAATTCTATTTTGCAAGGAGGCCGGATGCCGGAGACATGGAAAGAGGCAAATATAACATTAATACCTAAAGAGGGACAAGACTTAACCTTAACAAGAAATTATAGACCAATATCATTACTGAATAATGACTACAAGCTGTTTACAATGATATTGGCGGAAAGATTAAAAATAATTCTTCAAGAATTTATTCATGAAGATCAATGTGGTTTTTTACCTAAAAGACAGCTGAGGGATAATGTTAGAACAGTCTTAGATATTTTGGAATACTTGGAAAAGCATAATGAAAAACATGCTGCATTGATTTTCTTAGATGCAGAGAAAGCGTTTGACAATTTAAATTGGGGGTTTCTATTTAAAGTACTGAAGGAAATGGATTTTGGAGAGAACTTTATAAAATGGATAAAGTCGATTTATACTTCACAAACAGCACAAATAATTGTCAATGGCGATATGACGAAACCGTGTGGAATACATAGAGGAACAAGACAAGGTTGCCCATTATCACCTTTGTTGTTTATTCTTGTGCTTGAAATATTGAACAGAGATATAAGACAAGATGATAGAATTGGAGGCATAAAAATTTAAAAAGAGTCTTATAAGCTGAGAGCTTTCGCAGATGATTTGGTGTTAACTTTGGAAGATCCTCTGAAAGGAATAGAAACGTTAATGGTTAAATTGAAGGAGTTTGGTGCTGTAGCTGGTTTTAAGGTTAATAAACTAAAGACAAAGATATTAACAAAAAATATGAAAATTCAAGATCAAATAAAATTGTCAAATAAATCAGGTTTTAAGGTTGAAAAGAAAGTAAAGTATTTAGGTATCACATTAACAAATAAGAATTGTATGTTGTTTCAAAATAATTATGTAAAGTCTTGGAATGAAATGAAAAAAGATTTAGAAAGATGGGATAAAGCTCAATTGTCACTTTCGGGGAGAATAGCCACAATCAAGATGAATGTATTACCTAGAATGCTGTTTTTGTTTCAGACTATTCCTATTGTGACATCGCAAATATCATTTAAACAATGGCAGAAGGATATATCTAGATTTGTATGGCAAGGGAAAAAGCCATGGGTTAAGTTTAAGATTTTACAGGATGCAAAAGAAAGAGGGGGGTTGGGTTTACCTGACCTGAAGTTATATTTTGCTGCTTGTTGTTTAGTATGGATCAAAGAATGGGTTTTGTTGAAAAATAGTCGATTATTAGATTTAGAGGGATATGATTTGAGATTTGGATGGCATGGGTACATGTGGTATGATAAAGTTAAAGTGAATGTAGAATTTAATAATCCCTGTGTTAGAAGTGCCATTTTGAAAATTTGGAATATAAACCTAGGTTTTGTCAGAGAGTACCATTGTGGCTATCAGCACAAGAAGCCCATCATAGAAGAGAAATGTTAAGTAAATACAGTTGGTTGACATATCGTGATTTGCTGGAATTTTTCACAAGATGAATGTAAAATAAAATCAAGAGAAGAACTGATAAAAGAAGGTCATACATGTCAATGGTTCTCCTATTTACAGATGGTAGAAAGGTTTAAAGTTGATACAAGGTTGTATGATTTTGAACAGAGGGTATCTGACTTTGAAAGGGAATTATGTCTAAATGATGAACATCTTATTTCAAGAATGTATAAGCTTTTGTTGAAATTTGAAACTGAGGAAGAGCAAGTGAAGGAATGTATGATAAAATGGGCTCAAAATTTTGGCTATAATATATTAATGACACAATGGGAAAATATGTGGTTAAAAGGTTTGAAATTTACTTTATGCTCTAGTCTTAAAGAGAATTTTTATAAGATGATGTATCGTTGGTACTTGTCACCGGAGAAATTGGCTAGAATGTATAGCGGTGCATCAGATATATGTTGGAAATGTGAACAACAGGAAGGAACCTTTTATCATATGTGGTGGACATGTAAGAAAGCTAAAAGATTTTGGGTTGAAATTCATTTATTAATGCAAAAGATTTTAAGGATTACTTTTCAATTGAAACCAGAGGCTTTTCTATTGGGAATAATGGACAGTCAGCTAGAAGAAAGATATGGAACTTTATTTTTATACATGACAACGGCAGCGAGACTACTATATGCACAGAAGTTGAAAGGTCCAGCAGTGCCTACGATAGAAGAATGGTTGGTCAAGATGCTGGAGCTGGCAGAGATGGCCAAACTTACATCACTAATTAGAGAAAGGACAACATCTGCGTTTATTATTGAGTGGAAACCTCTAATTGACTTTTTGCAGAGACTGGAAAATAATGATTTGTTTGTTTGTGGATTTATGGAATAATAAGTGAATCTGGGACAATGGGAAGAAAGAGATTTCTCATTTGGATTATCGAGTAAGAAAAAATATTGTTACCTGTATTTGCTGTAGAAGAAAATCGGAGGTCTATTTTGTTTTGTTAATTGTTATATGTTTGATATTATGTGTTTGTTGTTATATAGAAATAAAAAATTGGACAACAGACAACATGACAGTCCCAACAAGGATGTGGAGGCTATTAATTAATTAATTATATTCATACCCCACCTTTTTTCCTGAAAGGAACCCAAGGCGGCTTACATAATCCTCCTCCTCCTCTCCATTTTATCCTCACAACAACCCTGTGGGGTAGGTGAGGCTGAGAGTCAGTGACTGGCCCAAAGTCACCCAATGAGTTCCTCCATGGCCGAGCGGGGACTAGAACCCAGATCTCCCAAGTCCCAGTCCAACACTCTAACCACTACGCCACACTGGCTCTCCATTTTATTGCACTGGGTGTCACATGTATGACTATCAGCCTACCAAACAGAATAAGTCATGGGTGTCTGCTTGGTGGAATGAGCTCCTGACCCTGAGGGAGCAAGTTCATTTCCTTAAAGTGAGGTTGCTCACCTGGAGAAGCGGTGAGAGGCAGGGAGATTTGTGGGTGAAATCTTCTGGCCTATGATAGCAGCATCCCAATCCCAAAGTAACAGTTCATCTGCATTCATGAAGAATGAGGGCTTCAAAGAAGGAGGGTATCACTCTGAGAAAGTAATTCCTTAGAAGGGAACCTCTCACTCTGAGAATCTGCCTCTGAAGGGGGGGCGGGGGACACATGGTAGTGCAAGGTTCAAGCATCAGAGAGAGTAACATGACGAAATGTCATTATGAGATCCCTGGAAGCCAAATTTAGGTTGTAAGCCACCTTAATGTCTGTTTCTGGAAAATTGGCTAAAGGCACTATTGAAGATGAAATTAACATACTGTATAGAACTGCGGTCCCCAACCTTTTTGGCACTAGGGACCGGTTTTGTGGAAGGCAATTTTTCCATGGACCGGGGGGGGGGGGGGTGGATGGTCTCGGGGTGATTCAAGCACATTACATTTATTGTGCACTTTTTTCCTATTATTATTACATTGTAATATATAATGAAATAATTATGCAACTCACCATAATGCATAATCAGTGGGAGCCCTGCACTAAAAATCATGCTAAATCTAGCATGATTTTGTCCTACCCAATGTCCTACCCAAGAGTACATTGCCAACATGTAAATTTCATAAAATGTTAAAATAGTTATGTAATTGTAACCTAATTTATAAAAATCATACACCTTACAACTTAAAAATCATTCCACTAAAACTTTAAAATTGCATACAGGTAAGCAAGTGATCTTAAAATGCTTTTATCCTATTTACTGGATTACAGATCACCAAGAATTATACAATTCATTATACAATTCATTCAAAGCCATCAACATGTAAATTTCATAAAATGTTAAAATTAACATTTAATAATAATCTAATTAATAATAATCATGCACCTTACAACTTCAAAATCATTTCTCTATAAACTTTAAAATTGCATATAGGTAAGCAAGTGATCCTATCTCCTTTGTAATGAACATTAGAATGCTGTTATCCTATTTGCTGGATTACTAAATTTAACAGACAGATCCCCAAAAATAATTATACATAGTTACAATTCATTCAAAGCCATTTATATTGCTTATCTACACCAAAGACATTTTTGCCAGAAGGTAACTAATCAGCATCAAGAGTCCCTTCAAAAAGGAAAGCAGTTTCCCTTCAAAGAGTATGTATCTGAAACCCAATTTAGTAATCTTAAAATTTTCTGAAACAAAGCCCCCAACTGTTATAACAACGGAAAAGTCCTAACTCATTATTTTCTAATGTTTTATAAACATATTCCTGACTGATAAGAAAAACCCACAACTCACCGCTTATTTTCTAATATTGTTCAAGACAGCTTCATCAATTTCCTGAATGTGTAGATTGTGAGTTAATCACCAATACTCAAATGCTTACAAAGAAAATCCATTCACCTAAATACTATGTTAAATACCTTTGCCATTTGCCATTGTATTTATGTAAAAAGATCAGCTCCGTAGAACCAGGAAATGACAGGATGGAAATGCTGGCTCAGAGGCAAGCAGAGGGATGAGCTGCAGATTTTGTGTGTGTGTGTGCTCCTGGAGCTCACAGCTGTGCGGCCCGGTTCCTAACAGGCCACGGACCGGTCCCGGTCCGCGGACCGGGGGTTGGGGACCCCTGGTATAGAAGGACAATTTCTACTGCCTTTAGAAAATGTAGGTCACCACTCATTAACATTTTAGAGAACTTTGAGAGTAACCTCCAAGCATCTTGGAGAGAGGTAACCCTCATTTACCCTGCTGGTAAAATTTCCTCAGCAAATTTCCCTCAGACTTGCCACAGAGCCATTTCAGTCCACCATGGCTGCTCCAGTTATTCCTTGCATCTGGCAGGGCTGCATCAACTGACATCATAGTCACAGTGGTTTGTATATTACAATAATCTTAGTGATATCAGTGGGAATCCTCCATAATCAGAGTCCTTGGGAGTGCAAGCCTTGCGTCTTCCTTGAAGCCTATGCCATCAGATAGCAAATGCTTGGGCATATGATATGACTCTTGCCCTGGATTATATTTCAGGACTGAGATGGAACATCTGCCATTGCATTTCCTAATAGCGCCATGATATTGTATTGAATTTTCAATCTTGAGGAGAGAAGGCAGTCAACTTTGGACCTTGGTGTTGAGCATTACAACGAGTCTTGATCAATATTTGTTGATCTTGGACCAGTACGTCCATGATCTGCATGCTGGACAGAACTTCTGGGTTTGTGCTCGGATGACTGAGCCCCTGGCACAGATGGAGCAAATTCATTTGTTGTAGCCAATGTTGTTGACATGGACAAAATATGACAGGCAGTGACATTTGCAGATGAAATCTAGAGGGTTGTGGTAGCAGCACAACCAATCCCAAAGCAAGAGTTCTTCTGCGGTCATGAAGAACAGGGGCCTTCGGGAAGGAGGCTGTCACTCTGATTAATATTTGTTTTTCTTGGATCTGTCTGTACCATTTAATGTTTACGGGAGAATATCCATTCCTCAGCAAAGCCCCACCTTATAAATGAAAGCCCCAAGCAAAGACCTGTCACTGCTTCTGCAGAAGAACACTTCTGAACGTAAGGTAAGTATCAAATGATCATTTTTTTCTGATGTGAATATGAAAGTGGTTTGCCTGTTACAATGATCTGAGTAAACTCATCAATACGTGATTTGTGAGGGTAGCCCCTATTTTATTGTGCTGCGTTATCTAAGGAAATTATGAATAGAAAAGTTCATTTTACAGTGCCTCAATCTGTGTGACGAAGTGCCGAGTCCTGCTGAGAATGAATCAATATGGCTTAAGTGCGCTCTCACTAACTGCACCTGATGGTGCTAGGAGGATCCTCTTCTCTTCTCTTCTCTTCTCTTTTCTCTCTTCTCTTGGCCCTTCCACAACTCATTTCTAGATGGCCTGCTTCATCCATCACACCTTCTTCCTCCATCACCTCCTTCCTTCCTTGCCTCCCTCCCTATGGAATTTCTCTAAGGCAGCAGAAGGCAGGTACAGTGACCACCTTGACCCCTTTGTTGGATTTCCATATTTGGTACTGATAACGCTTAGCTCTCTTTTTTAATCAAAACCTATTTGGGAGGCTCTCCAGCTGACTTAGTTTCTCTCAACCCCACTTGCTGACCTGCTGTTCCCCTCAGTCGTCCACCCTCCTTGTGTTTTGCTCTCATGTCATCTTAGCTTACACCCCTTTTCCTGTCCTCTGCACTCCCATCTCCACTTCTTCCCTTGTTGCCTCTTTGTTTCTTCTACCCCCTCTGCTCTGCTCCTACTACCACCCCTCAAACTGCTGTGGCTGGCATTTAAGAGCCAGGGCCTTTCTAGCGAGCTCTGTGCCCCTGTCAGGTCTTTGTCCATGAATCCTCACTGGCTCGAACGGAAGCAGCCTGTCCAGCCCCATTTACACGTGAGGAGGCCTCATGGAGCCAGCACCCTTTCAGTGTGATACGTTCCTGCTGCGGAGCAGAGCCTTTGGTTCTACCGCTGGTGACACTTTGGTTTCACCTACAGTTACCTGCCCTCTTCTCTGCTCCAACAACTCAAAGAGCACTAGCTGCCATTGTCCTCCTCCCTTACCACCCCCTCTCAGTTTCCTAGGTCAAGTATTTCCTTGTCAGCCCACACAATTCTTGTTTCTCAGCCATGCAACACCATATGAATGAAACCTCAATGCACAGACCTTTTACTGCTGCTGTGTCTCCCCCGCCCCCCGTGTAATGCTGCTTGCAGCCTATCTACCACATAATGAAGCATTTTTGTCTCTCTTCCCGCCTCCTCCCGCCGGCTTTGCTGGGGTGGTTTGATTGCTGCTTCCACCCTTCCGATAGACTCCCATCTGGTCCGCGAGCAGCGCAGCTTGCCGCTTGCCGGAGGGTGGTGGGCCGCTGATCGTTCACCAATGCTGCCCTTCCTTCGGGAAGAATAGCATAAAACTGCTCTAAGGCCACCAGTTCTCGTAAATCTCTAAAGGAGGCAGCTTGAGCCGTCTCCAGCCATAAATCCAAGGACCTCCGCAGCCTAGTTGCTGTGGAGACGAAGCCCTCACCGGGCTCAGCCTTGATTTCTCTGAAGCGTTGCTGGCACCTCTCAGCCGAAAGGCAAAAAGTTTGTTTGACTAGTTCTTTAAATTGTCCATAATTATGCGAATCTTCTCGTGGGACGCTATACAACAGCTGGGCCAGACATCCAGAAGCTCGTGAGTGAAGGGCAGACATCCAGCTGCCACGGTGGATGCGCTCATCTTTGCAGGCAATTTCAAACAAGCACAGATATTCCAACGGATCCTGCCCCTCATGAAAGCGAGGCAGATTTTTAAAGTTTGATTTCTCAGGATAAGCACCTCCAGTGTGTTTCGACAGCTGGTTTTGCAAAAGGTCAACTTGCTTTTGTAATTCCCTTTCTCTGGATGTAGGCCTGAGGCGAGGCAGGTCTTTTTGTCTCTCTCTCTCCTTGGAAGTAGATCTGGGACGAGACAGGTTAGTAATCCTCCGGGTCCGCCGAAGGGGAACTGCTGTTGCTCCCTCTTCTTCTCCTTGGTCGCTCCCACTGCCCATACTTCACCTCCGGAACCTGGAGATCTCCCCTCGGCCCCTAGGTTCCACCATCCAATCCGCCAAACGGGATGGGATCGACACCCTTCTCTCTTCGCCCTCCTCACCTTCCCAGTCAACAGTCACTTCAATAGGAGGGGCGACTCGAGGAATCACGGCTGGTAAAATTTCCTCCCGTTCCAGCATGGGTGGATCGTATGCCGCCTCTGCTCCCAGCAGGGGTCGGCCCTGATCCAACAGAGCTGACTCCATTTCTGCCATGAACACTTTTCCCTATCTGGAAAATAACAAACCCTTGCCTGGTTTGACCAACAAATGTTCCACAGGTTGGCTGCAAAAATCCCACCGCTAAGCCACCAGGTGAAGGAGAACTGATCTTACACCAGCCCTCCAGGGTAGGCCACAGCCCCAATGTTCCCTGGACTGGCACCCACCCTCCAAGGGTCCCGTACACCAAACCGGTGTAGCAGCCCAACCTTTAGACAAAGAACACACGCCAAATTTAAGATGGAGACTTTATTAAAAAGTAAAATAAAAAGTTAGTCAGTGTAGGGTCTCCAATTGTCCAATACAAGTAAAATAATCCCTTATAAGAAAGGGCTAAAAGAAGGTAAGGGAAAAGGGTTGAGGTAGTTGTTGTGAGGAAAGGGGAATGGGAGTAAAAAGGGACTCTAAAAGAAGGTAAAAACAAACCCCAAAAGTCTACAATAACAAAGTACAGTAATACCTTGGATTGCAAGTAACTTGGTTTGAGAGCATTTTGCAAGACAAGCAAATTTTTAAATATTTATTTTAAAAAAATTGACTTGATATACAAGCAACGTCTTGCGATGCAAGTACTGTAATATGGCTTAAATTAAAAATCTCTGTACAAATTTTTTTGGGGGAATTTCGTTTTGATATACAAGTGTTTTGGATTACAAGCACGTTTCCGGAACGAATTATGCTCTCAATCCAAGGCATGACTGTAAGTCAAACCAGGCCTAGCTTTTCCTAGCTCACCTGCCAGAGTGGCATACCTGCCCAGATGGAACTTCCACAGCATCCAAGCCCCAGAGGAAGAACCCTGAAGCTTTTCCCCCTAGCTCCTTTGTTGCAACCAGGAACCATTTTCCCGCCCAGCCTTCACCAATCCTGTCTTCTTGCCTGTTGAAGGAGCCCCCCCCCCCGCCCTTTCTCAGCTGCAGACACCTTCTCATGACTTCATCCCAGTTAACGCCTGACCTTGCTTCTCAGCTCTGCAGACCATCGTTATCTCCCAGGTGCTCCCAACCACCCTCCCAACACATTCCAAAAGAGGCTAAAGTAAAAATCTGTTAGCTAAACAGCAATGGGGGTGGGGGAGGGAAATCTAACATGGCTTTCACTACAAGTCCCAGCTACTGCAAGTCCCATCTTCACAGGCTGCAGTACTTTCTCCCACTGTGCTGACAACTATCAACAAAGGCGTGGGGGGGGGGAGTCGCAGGTTCCTTGCAAGCGTTTGCAGCAAACCGCTATGTTGGCTGAGAATGGAGAACTTTAGCTTGAAAACCAGCTAAATTTCTACATTCTAGGCACCCGTAGCATACGTTTTCTTTATACGTAGAACTGTGGGGAAAGCAACACTAAAATTGGGTAGCAGCAAAATACAATGGGAGGAGAGAATGTATGTAGCCAGCAGGACATCAGTCAGTCTGCAGATATCCCTCTGAACATTTGTGGGTTTCTCTCCTAGAGACACCTCATCTTATCTCACATATCTGTTAACTATGGGAAAACCGAAGTTATGGTCTTTGGACACAGATCTCCAATACATGTGGAGAGTAAACACTCATGCCATTGAGCAGGTATCCTCATAAAGTTACCCTGGGTATTCTTTTTTCATCTTCAGGTGGCTGGGGCGCTCACTTTAAGTCTTCAAAACTGAAGACAAACCAGCAATTAAATGGTTTGCTGAAGTTCTGGCATACAAGCAGAGGTTATCAAATTCACCCAATCAATCCTAACCTTGTTGAAAATAAAACGTATTCCTCAAGTAGTGTACGGAGGAGTGTTATGGGGTTTGAAAATTTCATTTGATAAAGAACTGTTGCAAAATGAACTGCTAAGGTCAAGTCTTGGTGTATTAAGGAGCACTCCTGCTTCATTTTTACATTCGGAAACTGGCGCAATAGCAGTCAAATCTATTATTGTTATTAGGGCCTTTAATTATTGGCTCTAGATCTTCTTCTTTTTTTGCCATCATCCAGAGTACCCAAACTCTGCCTCTTAGAACAAATGAGAGTTAATATATCCCAAACTCCATCTTGGTTTCAGAAATTAACTTCTCAAATCCATTATTATGGTTTTTCTATTCTGCATTTCGCTACTTTAAATCCAGCCCACAGTAAGCAGGTTTTCAAGGAGAGGATTTACAGATTCTCCATCTGTGGAGAAAAAGCGTCAGAGTTTCCTGCACCACACACACACACACACACACACACACATCCACATGTGTAAACGAGTATAATCCCAGCTGGGGGCTGGGAAAAGCAAAATATACATAGTTTCTCTGATGGCTCCTGACGCCACAGAGTCTGTCTTTGATGGCCGGTGCCGTGCCACAGCTATTTGCATGCAAATGTGGCAAAGAGCCACCCTTCCCCTGCCTGGCCCAGATGAAGTTCATCTTGATTGGCTAAAGACACCTGGACTACTGAAAGGAGGGGTGGGGGGAAGAATCTATACTGCTGCTGTGGCTTCTGGGTTTATTTATTTATTTTATTTATTTATTATATTTATTAATCGCCCATCTGGCCAGACATCCGGCCACTCTGAGCTGGGAGTAGGGCCTTTGGCTGAGGCAGGCTCTCAAGAGGACCAACCCCCAGACAAAGGCTGGGAGTGCCTGGGTAATTATATAGTAAATGACTAGTTTTGTTGTTTTATAGCTCTACTTGTATGTACCAAAGTGTCTCCCTACCTTTCTCCCTCTTCCCTCATTCCCCACCTTTTATTGTAATCTGTTTACTTTAAAAAACTTTCCTGGTTTTACCCCACACAGGGTGTGTGGTTCCTCTGTGGTTCAGTGCTAAATCCAGTGTATAGACAAGGGCAAGGCCCTTTAGAGAATCAAGTCAAGACGGCAGAGCTAAGGCTGGCAGTTTTGCACCTTTGATCTCTGGTCTTGAGAAAAGGACCGGTTGGCAGTCCTTCACAGTATCCAATTGGATCTCTGTGCAGTCTCAAGCAGGGCCGGTGCTACCATTAGGCGAACTAGGTGGCTGCCTAGGGCGCAAGGCTAAATGGGGTGCAGAAACCACACCAAATCAGAAGCCTCCCTGGTTTCCCCCCTTCACTTCGCTTCTTTCTCTCTCCGTGTGCCGGTCTCTTCTTCTGTTTTTGTTATCCCCAGGCTTGCTTTCTCTTTCTGTCTGTCTGTCTTTCTTTCTTTCCCCCTTCTCTCTCTCTCTCTCTCTCTCTCTCCCCCTCCTCCTTTTCTTTCCCCGCTGCGGCTACTTCGGCTCTCTCCTTTTTTTCGCCGTCGTCCTGCTGCTGCTGCTACCGCCGCTTGCCCGTGCCTTATGCCGCTCCTGTTTCTTTCACAAGTGGGTCTCTTTAGCAAATCTGCTTTCTCATACAGCACATGGGGCGATAAGGGGAGGAGAAGGGGGGCAGTTAGGGAGGGAGGTGGTGGTGGCGGCGGCGCTGGAGGAGGTGGGGGGAGGGAGGGAAGTAGAAAGAGAGAGGGGGGTAACCAGAGTGAACTCTCCCCAAGCTGAGGAGCCCCCACCCCTAGCCAGGGAGAATGATAAAAGGAGTGGGGGTGGGGGAGGAGAAGGGGGGCTGGGGGAGCAAAAAATAATAATAATAATAAATTTTTATTTAATAATAAATATCAGAAGCAAAAAATAAACCAGAATTTTGCATGCACGCGAAAGTAGAAATTGGAGAGGGTGGGGGGAAGAGGAGTTTGCAGGAGAGGAGATGGGGGGACGAGGAGAGTTAAATTTTGCACATACACACAAAAAAGAAGGTAAAGGGGGAGGGGAACAAAAAGAAGAGAGAGAGAGAGAACGAAAGAGAGAGAGAGAGAGAGAGAGAGAGAGAGAGAGAGAAGGGGTAAGAAAAGAAAAGGAGTGGGGGGGAGAAAGAGAGGGAAGACACATCATAGAATCCCAGTGATCAAATATGCTAAGGAGGAGGATAATAATTTATTATGACAATAAATTTTTTAGGTTTTGCCAATTGACTTTTATTTCATAATGGGCATAGGGCTGGAAGGAGGGAGGGCTCAAGTGGGAAGGGGGCGCGCTAAATATCTGATCTTCCCTAGGGCACCAAACTGCCTTGCACCGGCCCTGGTCTCAAGTAATAATATAGCACCTTGGTTTCCAAAGATCAAGCTGAAATTTGAATGTGAAAGCTATCTGAAATTAATCTCTCATCCTCACCTCAGATTAGCTTTGGTACATTTAAGGATGCAGCAGAAGCAAACGACAGTCCTGGAAGGGCATTTTAATAAACCTCCTTATGCCTCCAGATTCTGCCCATACTACAGCAGAAAAATGGAGGATTTGCCTCACTACCTGTTTTATTGTCCCATCTACTCTCAAATTCGTTCTAAGCGTCTAGACCCTGTCTTTGAGAAAAAGTCCACCTTGCCCAACCTGGAAAGAATACAATTTCTCTTCATATGCTACAACAAAACAACTCTCCTGGCATTGGCTAATTTTGCTTTTGTAGCCCTAAAGCTTAGAGTAAATTTTCTGACATTGCGGAATGTCAAAAATCTGTAATGTTCGTTTTATGTGGTTTTATTTATTTATTTATTTACTGTGAAAAGGACTGCCAACGGGTCTTTTACTCAAGACCAGAGATCAAGGGTGCAAAACTGCCAGCCTTCGCTCTGCCATCTTGACTTGATTCTCTCAGGGCCTTGCCCTTGTCTGTACACTGGATTTAGCACTGAACCACAGAGGACCCACACACTCCATGTGGGGTAAAACCAGGAAAGTTATTTAAGGTAAACAGATTACAACAAAAGGTGGGAAATGAGGGAAGGAGACAAGGTGGGGAGACACTTTGGTATACACAGTAGAGCTATAAAACAACAAAGCTAGTTCTTTTACTGTATCACTACTTAGGCCTTACTCTCTTTACCTGGAGGTTGTTTGGTCCTCTTCAGGGCTTGCCTCAGCAAAACCCTCCTCCTGCAAAAGCGTGCAGACAACAACGAAACCCAAATGCCACGGCAGGCAGTATAGATTCTCCCCCCCTCCTTGCAGTAGCCCAGGTGTCTTTAGCCAATCAGGATGAACTTCATCTGGCCAGGCAGCGGGGATGGCTCATGACTAGAGGGCTTGGGCCACATTTGCATGCGAATAGCTGTGGCACCGCCATCAGAGACTCTGTGGCGCCATCAGAGTACTATGTACATTTGCATGACTTTCCCAGCCCCCAGCTGGGATTATACTTGTTTACACGTGAGGAGGTGTGTATGTGGTGCAGGAAACTCTGGCGCTTTTTCTCCACATTTATTTATTTATTTATTTGTCACATTTATGGATCACCCATCTGGCCGGCTAACCGGCCACTCTTGGTGATGTACAATTTATATATGTACATTTATATATGTCTTTGTATGCTTGTTGTAACCATTGGTTGAAACAATAAAAGATTTATTCAGTCATTCATAGAGACACCTCATGGAGGGAGGTAAGCAAATAACTTCCCCCTACAAATATGGACACATCCACCCACAAGAAATGCTGCACCTATCCTTCAGAAATTTCCCAGGTTCCTAAATTAGGCCCATCTCTATGTTGCATGTATGAGGAAAAGGAAATCCTTTTGGGGGGAAATCCACAAACATTAAAGGCTGCCCTAATGCAAATCTCCTTGAATCTGTTCATTTGAAACATGGCAGGCACAATGCCCTCATAAGGGGCTGCAATCCCTACAAATGTCATCCAGTCCTGCCAAAAACTTAAAATATTATTGACTCCCCCCCCCCATTAGATTGAACCATTAAGGCATGTAACGCAAACACTCTTGCACCCATTTCCCTGAAATACGGAGGCTGCAATTCCCTCTTGTGACTCACCTGTTACAACAGCTTCACTGGCTACCTGTCTGTTTCTGGGCACAATTGAAAGTGCTGGTTATGTTGTATAAAGCCATATACAGCTTGGGACCAGGATGCCTGAAAGACCGCCTTCCCTAGTAGGCACCCGCCTGGGTTATAAGAGCGAATGAGGTGAGGGTGAAACTATAAAATGTTCGCTATTAATGAAATACGAAGCAGTTCCTGGACAAGCCAAGGTACAGATTTTGAATGACACAAAGAGAAATGAATGAAGAAGTGGTCTACTAGCTATAGTAGTACCTTGGATTACGAGCATAATTCGTTCCAGAACCATGCTCGTAATCCAAAAAACTCGCATATCAAAGCGAGTTTCCCCATTAGAAATAATGGGAACTCAGATGATTCGTTCCACAACCATTTAATCTCTGCTTTGCCGGCTCTCTGGCAGGGAGCCCCATGGAGGGAGCCGGCAAAGCAGTGATCAAATGCTTGTGGAATGAATTCCCAGGAGACAGCACAGCAGTGCGAGGCGCCTGCAGAGCAAGCGACCGCGCTGCGCCGCACCTCCACTCGCTCTGCGGGCGCCTCCCGCACTGCCGTGCCGGCTCCCAGGGAATCGGGTGGGACCGGCGATGGCAGCGCGGGCGGCTCGCTGAGGGGAGGCGAGCCGCCGCTGGAAAAGAAAAGGGAGCCACATGGTTAGAGAAAAGGGAGCCGCTTCAGGATGTGATGGGACTGGGTATGGCAGTGCGGGTGGCTCGCCGCAGAGAGGCGAGCCGCCGCTGGAAAAGAAAAGGTGGGGAGCGGCAGGAGCGCCTCCACGCATGGAGCCAGCAGTGCTTTACCAGCTCCCTGGCAGGGAGCCGCGGAGGCCAGGCGTGGGCGCTCACTCTGCGCCGGCTCCCGGGCGGCTCCACGTAGTGTGGAGCCGCCCAGAGCCGGCAGCAGTAACCCGGTGTGCTCGTTTTGCAAGACCTCGCTCATTTAGCGAGTCAAAAAATTTGCAAAATTTTTGCTCGTCTTTCAAAATGCTCGCACACCGGGTTACTCGTAATCCAAGGTATTACTGTATTCATATCACAGAGGGAACCCAAACCTGAACACTTTTCCGGTGGCATGGAGGGAGAGAGGGAGAAAGTATCATTGCATTAGCCAATGTCCGCTGCTGTGACATTGGATGCAACCCTTAGCTAGCTAATTCTGTGTTTCTTTTTATTTCAAAACAGCTGACTATTTCTGAAGTTCCTCCCTGTTTGTTTCTTGCATAAATATACTCAGTCGGTAACTGGAGTTGACTTTAGCTCTTTTGCCTAGTCTGAGGTTGGTCTTACTCAAATGCTGGCCTGTTTGGCATACATGCTAAGCTGCTTTTATAGAGATCAAAGGAAACTCTGGAAAGGGTGTCCTTTGCTGCTCCATAAACACTAACCAGAAGCCTCATTTCCCACATTTCCAGGCTAAGACTTACTAACTGCATGGGTGGTGGCAGCAAAATACCCTACATAGACAACACAGTGCGTAGCCTGTCCTGCTTCATGGAGTTGGAGGTGCAGATTCCTTTGTATCACACTCATCAATCAAGAGCCAGTGTGGCATAGTGGTGAGAGTGTTGGACTGGGACTCGGGAGATCCGGATTCTAGTCCCCGCTCAGCCATGAAACTCACTGGGTGACTTGGGCCAGTCACTGACTCTCAGCTTAACCTACCTCACAGGGTTGTTGTGAGGATGAAATGGAGAGGAGGAGGAGGATTGTGTAAACTGCCTTGGGTCCCTTGCAGGAAAAAAGGTGGGGTATAAATATAATAAATAAAATAAAATAAAATAAAAATTCACCCTGCAGCAAGATCACTTTGTCCCTGCTATTCAGGCAAAAGGAAAAGTAGGAGATTTTGTTTAAATTATAGGTTAGAAAGGCAGATAGAGAGACTGAACAACTCCCAAATGCAAGCTAGGGCCTTTCACTGAACATATCCTCAGAAATCAATTCACACAATCAAGACTACAGAGAAAGGTACCTGCAGATGACAAGAGAGCTCCAAGGAGAAATACAGTTTCTCTGCCATGTTAATATGAAGTAGAATTCAAATATCTTCAATGATCTCAGTATAATCAGAAATTGAGAATGTGATTCTTTCTTTACAGATTATTCCCAGAGGAACACAATGTCTGATTTCTACCTATGTTTGCTCCTTGCTGGCTTCTGTGCTTTTGCCCACTGTCACCATGTCCCCGGCCACCATGAGGGCCATGGACACCATCCTCCCACTGAAGGGCCCAGTAATTTGACCTCTCTGAAGATCGCCTCAGCCAATGCTGACTTTGCTTTCCGATTCTACCATGAGGTTGCTTCAGAGGCCCCGGGGAAGAATATATTTTTTTCTCCTTTGAGTATTTCCAGTGCCCTTGCCATGATATTACTGGGGGCTAGGTCCACCACACAGAGTCAGCTTTTGGCAGGACTTGGCTTCAACAAGAGAGAGATCGGTGTGCAGGAAATACCTGATGGTTTTCTTAATCTCCTCCATATGCCAAACCGTTCCGATGCTGAAATGGAGCTGAGCATTGGGAATGCCCTTTTCACAGATGACAAACTGAAACCACTAAAGAAGTTCTTGGATGATGCCAGACATTTTTATCAGGCAGAGATTTGTCCTACTGACTTCAGCAATTCTACAGAAGCTGTGGAGAAGATCAATAGCTATATAGACAAGAAAACCCATGGAAAATTACTGGATGTTATCAAAGATGTTGATCGAGAGGCTGCAATGGTTCTTGTAAACTATATGTTCTTGGAAGGTGGGTCAGATGGACTTTGCTTTTCTAAATAGGATGGCCTTCTAGGCCCCTTCCAACTCTATACTATGAATGAATCTATGTTGCTTATATTCTTCAGTATTGTAGCAACTCTTTGCCTTCTATTAGATGCCCACAGTTTAATCAGTGGTACCCGATTCTCTCCTCTCTGGCAGAGATATTCTGGAGTCATCATCTGCCATTTCTGAGGGTGTGAAGGATGTGAAACTACAGCTGAGCTTAATTTTCTGAGAAAACATTTCACGTTTGTTTGTTTGTTGATTCACGTGTTTCAGATTTTTATTTTTCTCAGCGCCCTGGAAGAAGTGGCCATTTGGTCAATTTTTCTCTTCTTATTCATCACATTTTGGGGAGCCGGGCGGGGAGGCAGCCTCCATTAGTTGTGGATTTCGTACCTGAAGGGTGTCCCCCCCGAATCTTCTCGGCTCTCTGCGCCGCCGCCCCGATCCTCAATTTCTCTGCGTCGTGGAGGGCCTCCCTGGCCGCTGGCCGCGCCGCTCGGGAAGCCGTGCCGCTCGCACAGGCTCCCGTCGCGTCACTTCCGGCTGGACGGAAGAGACGCAACGGGCCCTGCGCCGACATGGCTGAACCCTGTTGCTGCAGTTTTGGCGTAGAAATCAGGGCAATAGGGCTTAAAATGACCGTGATGGCCATTTTAAGCCCTGTTGCCCTGATTTCTACGCCAAAACCGCAGCAACAGGGTTCAGCCGCGTCGGCGCAGGGCCCGTCATGTCACTTCCGGAAATGACATGACCGGAGCCCGCGCAGGTGGCGTGACTCGATGGACCGGGCGGCGGACCGAGCAGGCGTCCAGGTAGGCCCGCGAGTCACCCCGAATATCGGCCCACTCAAGCCCACCCGATAGACATCCCTAGCATACACATGCCCCCAACCCCCAATCCCCCAGTGCAACTCAAGTTCTGGGGCATTGTGAATAATGAAATTGATGAGCAGGCTCCCAACGCAATTGCTGCTATAGTCAGTAGGGATGGACAACTCTTTTCCTGAATCCTGGCAAGAATTCGTTCCTTTCTCAGACTGAACATTTCAAATTTGGATAAGCAGTGCTCTGCACCTGGAATATATTTAAGTAGATTATGCTAGGGGAATATCTTTACAGTCTTCAGGGATGCACAATTGTCCTGCAAGAACACATCACTGGTGAATAATTTAAACGCCTTTTTAGGTAGGACACAATCTCTCTGGAGGGAATTACTCTTTGAATAACAAAATGTCTGATTTCCCCCTGATGAACTCAAGCCCAGGCAGCATAATTTTGCTAACGAATGCTCTGGCATTCCTTTATTTTAACCAAAAAGTAAAAGTCATCTGGCATATAGTCGTGGTTCATGCCTGAGGCACCATTTCTGATCATAGTTACTGCACTGGGGTACTTCTGGGGGTCCACTTCACCTATCCCTAGCTTTCACTACACTGGTAGCAAAATGAACAAACAAACAAAAACAACAATGAAACTAGAAGAAAAGAAAGAAGCTATGCTACTGCCAATGCTAATCATAAGCCCTGCTCTCCATGGGCTCACAAAAAATCAGGATTGTGCCCAGTGTACCATGATTATGCTCTGCTGTGTCTAGGAGGAGGATGGCATAGGGTGGTGGGCCAATTCAATGACTGGAAAGTCAATCATTGAATTCTTGTGTAGAGCTTGGAAACTACCCAGTGCCTTTGAAGTCAACAGAAAAAAGAGATTGCCATGAAATGATGGAATACTGACTTCATTGACCAACTCACCCGTGTAAAAGGAATCCAAATCTGAATATTACTAGTGCAGGAAATATATTGAGGACTCTGGGATGTATCCAATCATGCCTTTCCTCCAGTGGAATGGACACCACTGGAAGAGCAATTATTTTCCTGCCCCCCAAATGTGCTTCAGGAGTTTCAGGGACCCTGCAGAGCAGATCTAGGGGATGTACAGGGTGCTGCATGAGAGAGTAAGTGAAGGAAGCTCCAATTGCGTGGCCAGAAGTGACCACAGGGTATAATTACATAGTATTTTGTTGGTAGTCTTTGCTAGATTATGCTAGATTAGATTATGAGGTCATCTAATGCTTGAATTTGATGTTTGTATTCATTTTTCCATCTCTTTGTTGTTGCAATTTCAATTATAATTGGAAGGGGGGGAAAGGAAGCTGGGCAGTCATGTATACCAGTTCCTGTCCACTTGAATTCACAGTGGTGAATCCTGAACAGCCCTTCCTCCTTGTCTTTATCCTGCATCTCAAGCTCTCTAAAGAGCCAAGAGAAGACATCAACTTACTTACTCACCAGATCTCCTCATTGGTTCCCAGCTATAGCTGCCATTGTATTTAAGGCTTTTAGAAATATACAGGTGTAAAATACCGCTTATGGCAAGTTTACAACTAATGCTCTTGCACCAAAATCCATCCAGAAAACTTAAGATTGAAGTATACTTTTGTCATTCAAAACTCAATTTCAAAGTGGATAATTTATAGTAATTACAACTGTAAAATGTCACATTCAGATCTTGACATTTGAATTGGTGTGAAATGCCTTTTCGTTCCTAGCATGAACTATGTATTCTCTTGTTTTTTCACCTGCATTCTCTATGTATTCTCCTGTGTTCACTTGTTGTACTTTTCACAAGCTTCCTGGGAAAATCCATTCAATTCTGAGTACACTAAAGAAGACAACTTCTTTGTGGATGAGGAAACTACAGTGAAAGTTCCGATGATGAACCAAGGTGGCATGTTTATGAGTTACTATGATGAGAACCTGTCCTGCGAGGTGGTGCAACTCCCATACAAGGGCAATGCTTCAGCGTTGTTCATTCTGCCCAACCAAGGGGAACTGAAGCAGGTGGAAGATGCTCTGGGGAGAGATGTTCTATTAAAATGGATGAATTTACTGAGACCAAGGTAAGCCAGCGTGCTGTGGTGATGGAACATTAGATCTGGACTGGGAAGTCTTTGATTCCAATCTCTGCTTACTGGGTGACATTGAAATAAGTGACAGGTAGGGGGAGCAGGTGAATAAGCAGGTTGCTATGGTAAAGAGGAGGAACAACTCCAGGGGGCTCTTGTCAGTGGAGCTCTGCAAGCTCCGAGTCCTGACCATGCCTACCATTGATGCAAGCCCTCACAATTCTGCAGGGAAACCAGTCATGCTCCCCACACACCATATTTCCCAGTAGAATCATTGGGGATTCAGCCACACAGCCACTTCTCATGCTTTGGCCACATCCTGTGGTGCTGCTGGTGGTGGATGAGTGTGGCTTGGGGGGGGGCAATTCAGCCCCCCAACCTATTAATGTTTTCCACCCCTGCTATACAGTGTGTCTTACATATACTATGCATTTTTGCAGACACTCATAATCTTTTGGTTCTTCTTTCAACAGGAGAATTGATCTCTATCTTCCAAGGTTTTCCATTTCTGGTAGCTACAATCTCAAAGGGAAACTAGGAAGAATGGGTATTACAGATGTATTCACAGACCTTGCAAACCTATCTGGAATTAGTGGGGCACCTAAACTGAAAGTTTCCGAGGTATGTCTCAAAATTTATCATACTACAAGCATTGCACCAAATACTTTGCATTGTCTTTCGTGTGAATGTTAGGCTACAGGTACCCTTCTGTCTCAAGACATACAGAAATATAATGTAGGAAGCAGAGTACTTGCCTTGGCCTCTGAGTTCCACTTCACACATGAAGATATTCCCCATGTAATTAAAAAAAAAAAGTGCACAGTACCTCCCCAATGGACATAACTGCATAACTTTCAAATGGAAATAATATACACTTACACACTCTGACATGTGTGAAAAGTTCCACATGTTTTCTTCTATCCAGAGGTTGTATGTAAAATGTCATGTGTGAGGCAGCCATTAGAGAAGATCATAAGAACTTAAGAAGTGCTTGTATGGGATTTTCCAGTCTTTGTCAGAACAAAGAGACACAGCAAAGAGCTCCAAAAAGATCTCTTAAAAAACCCTGTGGAAATGGACATTAAAATGGCAAATGTGCTTCAATGTAAGCAAGTGTAAAGTGATGTACGTTGGGGCAACAAATCCTAACTACACTATAAACTGATGGGATCTCACCTCTCCATGAGTGATCAGGAAAGGGATCTTGGGGCTGTGGTACATAACCCAGCCGCACACTGTTGACCCAGTGTGCGGCTGCTGTGAAAAAGGTGAATTCCATGTTATGGATCATTAAGAAAGGAATTGAAATGAAATCTGCCAAAATCATAATGCCTTTATACAAATCTATGGTGTGGACACACTTGAAATACTGTGTACCACTCTGACCACTGCATCTCAAAAGGATATTGTAGAGCTGGAAATAGACAATCAAAATCATCATAGTGCTGGAACATAGTGCTGGCACTTTTTAGCTTCAGTTAGAGAAAAGGACATGATGGAAATGTATATAAATTATGCACCCTGTGGGAAAACAGTACAGTGAGATGTTTTTCTTCCCTCTCTCAGGATACTAGTGTCAGCAGGTAGCAATTCAACAGAAGCAGAGAGGAGCAGTATAGATTATATATGCAGTTTATTTACAGAGTTACAGAGTACTGCAATCTCCGTGTGCAAAGGGAGCTTACCAGTCAAGCAGCAGTGCCCCCACTTCCAGATCACCATCCACCTGTCCAGTCGAAAAAACCAGGTCTAGGGCGTGTCCCCTTACATGTGTTGGGCCAACAACGTGTTGAGACAGCCCCATGGTTGTCATGGCAGCCATGAAGTCCTGAGCCGCCCCGGCATGGATGTTGAAGTCCCCCAGAGCCATCATCCTGGGGGTCCGCAACACCAAGTCCGAGACCACCTCCGTCAGCTCAGGCAAGGAGTCTGATGGGCAGCGGGGTGGGCCATACACCAACAGAATCCCTAATCTGTCTCGAGTGCCCAGCACAAGGTGCAAACACTCAAGGCCCGCCTTTGAGTGAACAGGAAGCCTACAGAGGGGGGAATTGTACTCCTATAGACCACGGCCACTCCCCCTCCCCAACCCCCAAGGCGATGTTGGTGCTGCACCGAGTACCTGGGAGGGCATAATTGCGAGAGGACCACCCCTCCCGTTGCATCCACTATTAAATCAGGGATGAGGGAGATTTTATTCTTGGCCGACCTGGCATTCAGCAGCAGCAGCACTGAGGGTAAGCTGATATGGCTGCCAGGAATTGTCCGGTTGGGGGAATAACCAGAAGAGGGGGCAACAGTCAAATATCTGACCTCTCTTCTCCTTTGCCAGCTCGTTAATCCCCCAACGCCATACCTCCCTCTACCCGTAACCACAGAGATAGAGGCACCCCATAGCTCCCCAAGGTCCCCCAATAACATAGTTAAAATATATGTAATGCTAAAATGTTAAAACCATAAAATGTGTTTTATTTTATGGTTTTAACATACACGTGAATTATATTTATCTGGTCTCAAGATACTTGCCATTGCTCAGTGGGTGAGCACCTGCTCTGCAGGCATAGGATCCCTTGTTTAATCCTCGAGGAGGATTGGGAGAGAGTCCTGCCTGAAATCATGGAGAGCCATTGCCAGTCAGTAATACTCAGCGGAGTGGGCTAATGTTCTGGTTATCATAATATTCTTTAACCTTTCTCATTTTATTATTTAGGAATTGAGTTGCCTACTAAAAAGGGGGCATGATGGCAGGAAAAAAGAAAGGGGCGTGCCCCCAAGAAGTTGGCTGTGGCTCTATGGTTAAACACTGGCTTGCATGGCCCCTAGACATTGTTCCTTTGCTTAGATGGAATGGCACAACCACATCTAATGATATCTTGACCTTTGTTCTGAACTAATTCTTGTTTGCTTTCCAGGCTATCCACAAAGCTTCTTTGAATGTCCAGGAGAATGGCACGGAAGTGGCGGCTACCACTGTCGTTGAAATTGTTCCCAGATCCCTTACAATTACAATTAATTTTAACAGGCCCTTATTCCTGATAATCGTAGATGGCAACAATGAGTCCATCCTTTTCATGGGAAAACTTGTAAACCCTGTGGAGAACAGCCAGCAGACTTCTTGCAACACTTACACCCAGGTTGTGGCCTAATGTGCAATGTGCAGGAAATTAGTTTTAGCTGCCAATTATAATCGTCAGAGTGCCATTGGCCCACATTATTAAACAATTATTACAGATTGATCATGTTTCTTTCACCAGTACACATTCTGGCCACTCATTGGCATCATTGGGGAGGTGGTGGTGGCGGCATCCTTCCTTTCAGAATTTAGTAGATAAAACAAAACAAAACGAATTTCTCACTTCAAAGTGCTCATTGGATTCGGGAAATTGATTTTAAAGTGTCAGAGAGAGACAAGAAAGAAGAAAATGGCCATTCTTTCTCCTTCCAGGTTTTAAGAGGGGGGGGGAGGAGGAGGAGGAGGAAGATCTTACTGATTGTCCTAAACCAAAGGCTTCACTGAAGTGACAAAAGGTAATTAGGTAGACTTCAACTATCTTGCATAACAGACTTTCCTCTGTCTCTCATTTTTGAGGCAGACGTTCCCCTCCGCCCCCCATCCAGTTCTGGCACAACATTGGAGTTTGTAAGCTTTAAATGGTGCAAAGAAAAGTTAAAAGGTTTGTGATGACCCATTAAAGATAATGCCTCTCAGAGTTAGTTTAGTCCCTCTAAACTCTTTGAGAAAGCTCAATTTATGCAGCTTGGCCTTGAACAAATGATAGCTGGCTGGTCATAGAGGCAGACACTTTTCTCGTATGTAGTCCCACCATCTTTCGAAAGCAAAACTTGCCCGTTGGTTCTATGGCTTCACACACAGGGCTGCTTGTCTTTCCCTCCATCCACCACCCTTTTCATTCAGTTTATACATTTCTCTTTCTGGCTTGGGCTCATTAGCTGCACATGTCAGCACGCTCCCATCTCCTTTGGGAATGAACATAAGAAGAGCTATGCTGGATCAGACCAAGAGCTATGCTGGATCAGACCATCTAATCCAGCATTCTGTTCACACAGTGGCCACCAGCTGCCCACGGGAAACCCACAAGCAGGACATGAGTGTAACAGCACCCTCCTGCCCATGTTCCCCAGCAACCGGTGCACATAGGCATAACTGCCTCTGATACTGGAGGTTGCATAGAGCCACCAGGACTAGTAGCCATTGATAGCCTTCTCCTCCATGAATTTCTCCAATCCCCTTTTAAAGCCCTCCAAATTTGTGGCCATCACTACATCTTGTGGAAGTGAATTCCATAATTTAACTGTGCACTGTGTGAAGAAGTACTTCCTTTTATCTGTCCTAATTCTCCCACCAATCAGCTTCATGGGATAACCCCAGGCTCTAGTATTATGAGGGGGGGGATGTCTCCCTACCCACTTTCTCCACACCATACATCATGTTGTACACCTCTGTTTAAGCCCTGGTGCCCTGGTTTCCCCACCAAAAACATAGTGCGGCGGTCCAGCGCGCCAGAGCAGGGGCCCGGCGCATCACTTCCGGCGCAACGGAAGTGACACGACGGGACCAGCACAGGTGGCGCAGGCAGCCTTGCCGCGGAGAGGCGAGCCGCCGCTGGGTCAAGGTAGGCCCGCGCAAGCCCTGCGCGGATGTGAGTGGGGCCGATTTTGGCCTGCTACGCCCACGCAACACAAATCTGTACACCCCTACCGTGTGGAGAACAATTTGTCCTTTCTGAAGATAACAAAAAGCAATATTGATTTTACCTTGAATTCTATCAGCAGCTTGCTTCAGGGGCTGTGAGCAGAAACGTTGTCTTTTCTCCTATAAGCATTTCTACTTTCTGGGCTAAGTCCTGGAACCAAGCTTGTATGGGAGGTTATACTTTACCAGGGCCTGGAGATCCAGGGTGAAGTAGCAAGCAAGCAATACTTTATTGTTCAAAGCCATAGGCCACCACAATTCAAACAATCCAAAAATAAAATAAAATACATAATGAATTAAAATACAAATATGAACCATTTTTTAAAAAAACAATACACTAAAATGTTATAAAGATAAAAGCCAATTTAAAAATGTTATAAAGATAAAAGCCAATTTAAAATTTTAAAAGGGAATATACAAGCATTAAAAAAGAAATATCAGTAATGTGATACAAATAATATACAGTCAAATATGGTCATCTCCTTTGCAATCGATAGCTATCTCTGCAATATATTTCTTTCTGATCTTCTTAGCAGCAATTGCAAAGAGAGCTACACGCCAGGTCACATATTTATCCATATCTGCTAGGAGATAGAAAGCCATATCCAAGGGACTCTGGTTAGGGAAACTTACAATTAAGGGTACCAGAAACCGTTCCCTTGGGTCATTGTATAATGGGCAGCACAAAATATAATGGGTAAGATCCTCTAATTCAGAACAACCGCCAATGCAAGTACGTTCATTAACTGGGATACCCCTATGCCTCCCATCTCTATAAGCAGTATCCATCATATTTAGCCGTAATTCTGTGAAGGCTTTCCGTAGTTGTACAAATGTTAGCTCATTAAGGTAATCCACATGTTCACGAGCCTCTTTAAGTTGAAATATAATGGTGCACATGTGGATGTATACACAGATGTTTAAATCGTTTTTTGTGGCAACCTCCTTTATAGTTCGCTTAAAGATATTTTTCAGTATGTCTAATGGGAAGTCTTTAAGCTCAGCCAGTGAGAGACCATATTTAACCATAAGTTGAGCAGCATGATGTAACCAATTTTTAAGAGGAAATCCATTGGCCATTTCTATCACACATTTTTTAGGTAATCTGGTGTTATCCATGTGTTGTACCTTAAACCAATAACATAAAATTATTTTATCTATTTGGCTTTCTATAGTCAGCATGCAAGTCTCTAGCCTAACCATGGCAGATTGTACATCTTTAGGCAAGCCCAACAGAGCTCTTAAAAAGTAGTTCTGTGGGGGTTCTAAAGCTAAGACCTTTGAGGTGCCCCAAACCTCTGCCCCATATAAAATTTGAGCCACTGTTTTGGCTTTATAAACAGATAGGTCTGGGTTTACCAGGTTCCCTCCTTTAGAAACAGCAAATTTCATAATAGCTTTAGCTGATTTAAAGGCTTGCAGCTTGATGTTTGATAAATGTATGTTCCAGGAAGCTGTTTCTGAATAGACCAATCCCAAGTATTTGAATGATTTCACTTGATTTATAATGTGCTCATCCAAATGCCAAACATGCTTTTTGGGACGCTTCCCAAACACTACAGCCTGTGTCTTATTATAGTTTATGGACAGAGCATTTGTCTTACAATATGAACCAAACTTCGCAAGCAGCTGTCTCAGTCCCACCTGTGTTCTAGATACAAGAACTAAATCGTCAGCATACATTAATACTGATAATTTTTGGTCAAGAATTGTAACAGGGGCAAACTGTAACCCATCCAATTCCTTAACCACATCATTAATGTAAAAGTTAAACAAAAAGGGTGCCAAGATGCATCCCTGTTTGACTCCGACAAAGGTTTTTATTCTAGAAGTAAGATGACCAGCCAAATCGACTTTAACTTGTACTGATGTATCAGTATACAGTGTTTTTACAAGGAATAGTAAACGGCGATCTAAGTTTGTCTTTTCCAATTTCTGCCATAATAAGTGTCTAGGAATTGTGTCAAATGCTGATTTCAAATCAATAAAGGAAACATACAGCTTTCACTTCATGTTATGAACATATTTACATAACAGGAAATTCATTACAAAACCCAGGTCAACTGTGGACTTCCCTCTTTGAAAACCGGCCTGTACTTCAGATATTACTTTTTGTGTATCTGCCCATTCTTCTAATTTTTCAAGGAGGAGCGTGGCATATAATTTGGAAGCAACATCTAAAAGGCTAATAGGCCTATAATTGGCTGGGTCTCTCTTATCTCCCTTTTTATATATTGGAGCACGTTTCCGGAACGAATTATGCTTTATAAGATAAGGCCAGAGTACTGGATACCTATTTTCCTATGTAAACCGTACTGGCTGTATACCGGAGGGGTGGAAGTTGAGGAAGTTGAGGCTGGTCCAACAGGTAGGGTGGGGAAGATGTCTCACTGCTCACTTGCTTGCTTGCTTGCTTGCGTGCCCCCGGGTGAAGTAGCAACCCGTTCCCATGAGGAAAAAGAATGATGCTAAATTGTATATCATGCTTGAAGATACTTGTGGATGGAGATGGAAATAAAGAGGCAATCCACCATGAATCACTGGGTTGAACTAGGGCCACTTTTTTTTGGGAACTACCTTACAAAGGGTCAGGAGGTGTATCTGTCAGAGCATCTAAAGTGTATAATTACGACTGATCAACCTGTAGTTTTCATGGATGAGCACATCCTGGCCTTTGAGAGGGATGTGATCTCATCACCTCTCGCCAGAGCCACACCTTTCCATGTTAGGGGGAGGCCTTTCCATGTCACCCTCTCCCAAACCCAATGGCTTTGGAAGAGGGGAGATAATGGGGGGATATGCTGTGCAGCTCTGGGCTGTGGTTCAGTGGTAGAACACGGACTTGGAAAGCTGGAGGTCCCAAGTTCAATCCCCAGCACCTCCAAGTAGGGCTGGGAAAAAATCCTGCCTTAAACCTTGGAAAGCTGCTGCCAGTCAGTGTTGACAGTACTTGGGGGGTGGGGGGTGGAATGGTCTGACTAGGGGATGTATGACATTGGGAATTCTGTTCCATTTAAGCCCTTTGGGATTTCCTAGTGTTTCTGTTCTGATAAACTGTGGCAGACTGTAGCAGATAACACACACACACACCCGTTGTGGAACTGTACATATTTTTTGTGTGCATGTTACATAAATAGACACATGGGGGGGGTCCCATGATTTGTGCAAATGGGATCATGCTTTTTTATGGAGAGATGGTTTTTGAATGTTCACAAATGGACTCGTAATTTTAAAAAAATATTTATTTTTTTTATCAGAGGTCTTTCACAAGTCTGCCTGTCTGCTATACAGTAATACCTTGGATTGCAAGTAACTTGGTTTGAGAGCGTTTTGCAAGACAAGAAAATTTTTAAATATTTATTTAATATTTTTTTTTAACTTGATATACAAGCGACCTCTTGCAATACAAGTACTGTAGTACGGCTTAAATTAAAAATCTCTGTACTAATTTTGGGGGGGGGGGATTTCGTTTTGATATAAGAGTCACTTACGGACCCATCGCTAGAGTCTACACAATCTTCTTTAGAATATTCCTCCTTTTAAAATCTCCTTTTTGTAAATTTTTATCCTGGAAGACAATCTTACTCGGTCACGAGTGATCGCCTGATGATGACTGCAGCGGGGGCCGCACCAGTTTACCGGCCTTGGGCTGTTCCCTCCGTGGCTTGCCTGGCTTTCTTAGCGAGGTGTGCCATCTGGTGGCGGTTGGCTGAATAGCACCCAAAATAATAAATGATTTATTTTTTTTAAAAAGGCGTTTCTATTCGTTTCAGTGTGCATTTCTATACTGTGAGGGTCCAGCTGAATCGATTCGGGGGGGCCCAAGGTACAAATTACACTCCTAGTCAATATGCACTGAGAGTGAAGAGTTTAAAAATGAGGTGAAAGGTGACACCAGTTTAAAAGCCTTAAGAGAGCAGGCTTTTGACAGACAGAAGCCATTTTCTGAGGAAATGAAAGACCCATACATTTGGGGAAATGAGCTGTTATACAGGGTGTGGTCACCTAAAGGAAGAGATAAAAATTCTGAGTGTGTCAAACAACTGATTGTGCCTCGGAAATTCAGAGACCAACTGTTATCTGTAGCTCATGACATCCCGTGTGCTGGTCACTTGGGCATGAAAAAGTAGGGATGTGGACTTACCTGCTTGTCTGGTCGCCGGACGCCCGGCGATCTCTCCCCCACCACGATTCCCCCACCACGATTGCTCCGGTGCTGCTCTGCGACCGCCAGCTGATGCAGTTGCCGAGCCGCTCGCGACACTTCCTGGTCCCCAGCGCTACTCTTCCGGGTCCCTGGCACTACGTATCTTACGTAGAAAACAGGGAGAAACACCTTAAAGCGCCACTTACGGAAATCGCAGCCGCTTTCAGGTTCCCCCCCCCCCCATTTTCTACGTAAAATACATAGCACTGGAGACCCGGAAGAGTAGCGCTGGGGACCCGGAAGTGTAGTGCAGGGGACCAGGAACTTCCTTTCCCTGGCTCGTCTCGTGAGGACGTGAGCCGAGCCGGGGAAAGGTACATTATGTGCGGCTTCGGGGGGGGGGGTTGAACAGGGTGAGTTCACCCCCGTTTCCACCACCACTCATCGATTTTCGCGACGTCCCTATTAAAAAGACCAGGAAACAATTGACAGTACATTATTACTAGCCTGGAATTTCACAGGAGGTGACTAAATACTGTTTGTCTTGCCCTATATGTCAGAAAATAGGCAAAAGTGGGACAAGGACTAAGGCACCTCTGAAACCATTACTTATAATAGGCCAAGCATTTTACCATGTAGGAATGGATTTCATCAGACCATTCTCAAAACCCTCCAAGCATGGGCGTAGGTTTGTCTTGGTGGTGGTTGAGTATGCCACAAGGTATCCTGATGCAGAACCTCTAAGAGCAGTGGATGCTCAATCTGTAGCAGAAGCCATGCTTAAGATTTTGATGAGAGTAGGTTTTACATAGGAAACTTTCACAGATCAAAGTAGTGTGTTTATGGGGGAAGTGATGCAGTGCTTGTGGAAGTGTTGTGGACTTAAACATCTGAAAAGCACCACTTACCACCCTGCCACTAGTGGTCAATGGAGTTCTGAAAGGGATGATCAAAACTTACATTCAGGATCACCTTAATGACTGGGATGACTGGTTGAGTTGCTTTCAGTTTGCATACAGAGAAGTACCCCAGGAATCCACAGGATTTTCTCCATTTGAACTGATGTTTGGAAGAGCGGTACTAGGACCTTTAGAATGATGAAAAACTCTTGGGAGGGAGAGTTACAGGAGCAGAAAACCTCAGTAGTAGACTATGAGGCAAATGTCACGGGACGGCCTTCTCCTTGTCCCATCAGCCAAAGCAGCCAGGTTGGTGGGGACTAGGAAGAGGGCCTTTTCTGTGGAGGCCCCCAAGTTATGGAACTCCCTCCCCAGTGACCTTCGCCATGCCCCCTCCTTAATGAGCTTCCACCTCCACCGTGCTTTAAAAACATGGTTCTTCGGGCGGGAATATGGGGTGGGTTAGGATTTTTTTTTAAAAAAAAAAAACATTTTATATTGTTTTAATTGTGGTTGCTTTAATGGTGTTTTATTGTATTTTATTCTGTTGTACATCGCCCAGGGTGGCCGGGTGACTGGCCAGATGGGTGATTTAAAAATATAATAAAAAAATTAAAAAATGGTACAAACCAACCTTGGTTTGGCCCAGCAACAGCAAAGTTTATGGTATAATAGGAAGGCACGTGAGGTACACTACCATGTGGGTGACCTAGTCTTGCCCTATATACCTAAGAGACAAAATAAACTGCAAGCTAGCTGGGAAAGATGGTTTGTAATACGTGATAAGCTAGACACCCGGACATATGCAATCTCTATATGGTCACAGGAAAAGCAGAAGATAGTATAAGCAGATAGTACATGTGAACATGTTGAAACCTTATAGAACCCGAGAGCACAGAATTTTACATCTGGCTTTATTTCGGGAGAATAGTGAGCTTAATGTACCTGACTTGGTGCAAGAGAGCAGGCAAGAAAAAGGGCTTGAGCAGATTGAATGGAATGAAAGAGTGATTGAGACAGTAAAAAAGAAAGTCCAGATAAAATTGTGCGGACTAGTGAATGTCAGAATTAGCTTTCAACAAGTTGAAACAAGCTCTGTGCCAGAGTCCAGTTTTGTGGGCTCCAGATTATAAACAGCTATAGATGCTTCTGATTTGGGAATTGGGGCAGTGCTTTTGCAATATCAGGATGGAGAACAGCACCCCATTGCATTTTTGAGTCATAAGCTGACTGCCCGTGAGAAAAACTACCGTGCAGAAGAAGTGTTTGGCCATTGTGTGGTCATTAAAGAAATTACATCATTAGGTCTTGGGATGAAAGTTTACCCTGCAGACTGATAATAATCGAGCCTTGGTGTGGCTGGAGATGATGAGGAACAGCAACACCATGTTGCAGCGTTGGTCCTGAGTCCTGCAACAGTTCCTGCTCGAGTACCAACATGCTGGCAGAAAGGACAACGTCATTGCAGATGGAGGACTCTCCAGATGTGGAGCAGAGACGAGTGAACCGGATTTGAATGGGTGAGCTGTAGGATGATGGCTGGAAGGTGAGACAACCATGGACTGTAAAGAGACAACTGTTTGCAAGGACTATGTAGCAAGGTGCCAACTGGACCTGCTTTGTTTGAATGTGGACATTCTCCCCTGTGTGGTATAAACAAACGTTGGATACTACGAATTACACTTGGGACTTAAGTATAATTGTCTGTGTCTTTTTTGGGGGGGGGTATGTGTTGTTATGTTATTTGGGGGTAAATTTAAAGCGTATATATGGTAAGTATGATAATGTTTTCTTGTATTGAGTATATGATTAGAAGTATGTATTCCTGTTGCATCAATGACTGTTCCGTCAGGTAAGTGAGAAATGATGAGCAAGAAGAATGGTGTATTTGCATATGTGACATGATTGGCTGAGAGAGTGAGAAGGGGGGTAGAGTCTGTGCTATATAAACTGTGGGTGGTGCTGTTTAGGCAGGAGTGTGTGGAGAGTGAAGGAGGGTGTGGGGAAGAGAGGGGGTGTGTGAGAAGTGCTGGAGTGCTGTTTGGGGGTCGATGAAGCTGGCTGGAGAGAGCTGAGAGATGATATTAGGATTGTTAGGAGATTAGCTAGTGAGTGCAGGGATTGATATTTTGGGACCAGATGTTGAGGGCGGATTGGTAATAGAATAAGATAGTAAATTACTTAATATAGACTGAAACTTATTTCCAGAAACTGTTGTATTTTAGAATAAACTTCACTTTCTTTTCTGTCTAGCCTCTTATTCAGCTAAAACAGTATCTACTGCCTCACAGATATTCTTTAAGTATCTACACAGTGTGGAAATATACTCCTTCTGGCAGAGTCCTTCAACTGGGCAAACAATTTTCAGCAAAGTGCAGCATACGCCGTGTCCAAAAACCCATCAAGCTCAACAGGCACTGAGCTTCAGTCTGGGAGGTTGGGGTCCGCGAGATTCAGCACCAATTACTCTCTTATCTAGGATATGATATTGTTAGGATATTGATATTGTTGATATGATATTAGGATATGATATAATATTAGGATATTAGATGATATTAGGATATGATATTGTTAGGAGATATTATGATATTGTTAGGAGATCAGCTAGTGAGTGCAGGGATTGATATTTTGGGAACAGATGTTGGGGGCGGATTGGTAATAGAATAAGATAGTAAATTACTTAATATAGACTGAAACTTATTTCCAGAAACTGTTGTATTTTAGAATAAACTTTACTTTGTTTATTAAAGAAGCCAGTGTGGGAAGCTGTGTTTTATACTTGGTCAAAGAAGTATAAGGTAGGCATAATAGACATCCCAAAGTAGTGTGAGAGGTGTAAGGGTAAAGGTTAGAGAAAGAGAAACCCCCAACCTTACGTAAGTGCACCCATAGCTCCAAAAAGGGAGGGCAAGCTTAAGGCCCTATGAGGGGAGGGGTGTGACGTGACAGAAGCCTCTGTAGGTCCCCCTCACCTGATTAGTTTAAGACTCTGATGGAGTCCTGTCCTACCTTGGAGACCATCCTTTTTCCCTGGACTGTTTCAATTTCTTTTCAGGAGTTTCTCTCCTGTCCCTTTAGTTTCTATCTGATTAGATAAACTCATACCAACTTCTACTTGCCAACCCCCAACCCCTTGACATTGCTGGAAACAGTTCTTTTCTGTCTAGCCTCTTATTCGGCTAAAACAGCATCTACTGCCTCACAGACAGGGCCGGTGCTACCATTAGGCCAACTAGGTGGCTGCCTAGGGCGCCGGGCTAAAGGGGGCGCCAGGAGCATAGGGCTGGAGGGAGGGAGGGCTCAAGTGGGAAGAGGGGGGCGCTAAATATCTGATCTTGCCTAGGGCACCAAACTGCCTTGCACCGACCCTGCTCACAGATATTCTTTAAGTATCTACACAGTGTGGAAATATACTCCTTCTGGCAGAGTCCTTCAACTGGGCAAACAATTTTCAGCAAAGTGCAGCATACGCCGTGAGCATACATCAAGCTCAACAGGCACTGAGCTTCAGTCTGGGAGGTTGGGGTCCGCGAGATTCAGCACCAATTACTCTCTTATTTCGCTTTTAAAATCTCCTTTTTATGCTTTTACACAAACCAACCTTCTCTTACCTTCTCCACCACCTCTCTGCTTTTGCCTGCATGCTTTCTCTCCCCCATCTCTGCCTGCCTTCCCTCTCAGGTCGGCTGCAAATCACTTTTCTCCGTTATGCTCTGCCTTCTACTCCTCTCTTTCATGTTCTGTTTAACCCCTGATGCACCTTCAGCCAGCTTGACAGTAGCCCCAGTTCTCCCACTGCTCTGCTCTGTGCCCAAAGGGCCACACATGTGGGGTGGGTTCCCCTCCAACTATGCGCCCATGCCTGCCGGAGGGGCTTCTTCTCATTGGAACCCTGAAATCCAGGCACACCTACTCCAGCTTCCATAACCTTCCCTCCAAGCTGCTTCCCAGCTTCTTGAACCACTCAAACAAAAAGAAAACTTCACCATTCACTTCCATCAAATGCTAATTAAGCACCTCGGAGGGCTTCTCTACATAAAGGGTTTAAACTGCCACTTTACTGAGGCTGCTTCTTCTGTTTTCTTCGAGGGGGGAAGAGCCCACACTTTACATACGTGGGTTTTGTTCCAGGGTTTGTCTTCCTCAGCCTTTCTATATATTTCATTATCCAAGCACAAGGGGGCGCTGTGGTATAGCTGCAGCATAGAGGAATTCTGACTACTCAGG
The DNA here is from genome assembly GCA_021292165.1 of Shinisaurus crocodilurus. Classification (NCBI taxonomy): domain Eukaryota; kingdom Metazoa; phylum Chordata; class Lepidosauria; order Squamata; family Shinisauridae; genus Shinisaurus; species Shinisaurus crocodilurus. The sequence goes on from JAHFWL010000666.1 coordinate 34,609, forward strand.
AGGCTTCCAGCTTGTTCTGATTTGAAATTTAGCACCTGACTTTCCTCGCTCCAAAAAAAAAAAAAGCCTTGAAAATGGCTGGAAAACATGGGAGAGGCCCTGGAGGATGACAACATTGTGAAAAGGCCCACAATCTCAGCCAGTTTTTGCTGGCTGCAATTCCTATGGGTGTTTGCAATCTTCCCCCTCCTCAAACAAAGGAAAAAAGCTGCAGTGAGCCAGAAACAGCTTGTGGTGAGGTTGGGGAATGACTCGTTCCTCGCATGGAGTTCCCTGGGATACCAGAAGGGGGAACAATGGGGGAAGAAGGGGCCGACAACCCACTGTGAGCCTGACTGTCTGTCAGGCCCACCATGGGGTGTTCACACAACCAACCCACTGTGGCTTATTGCCAGGGTGGTGTAGCATGAACTGCAAATGCATCCTTGGTCTGCAGTAGGGTTTGTTTCACCCATGGTGGCTTGGCATGTTGTCCAAACTCAGACAACTCTCCCCACTGTAGGTTGTGGGCAACGGTGGCGAATGAGGTCAGCAAGAGTGGCACATACCCTCGTGCCACTATTGCTGAGCCTGCCTCAGCCACAGCCAGTGGCAGCTGCCCCACCGATCCTCAAGCGGCATCATGAGGCAGCCGTCACTGGCTTGCTGCTCCCCCCACCATGACTGGGAGGCGTTTTGGCTTGCTGTGCCTCCCACACGCACAAACACTTTTTACCTTTCATACATGCATATGTCCCTGTGAAAAAAACATGGGAGTCCGGTAAAAAAAAAACTTTTAAAAGGAACCGGAGTTTTGACAGCTAGCTGTCAAATCTCTGTGCTCCAGTAAAAGGGGGTAAGCTGCACCTTTCCACCTTCCTGAGCAACTAGAGTCTCAGGAATGGGTGGAAAAGTTGGGGGCACTGGGACCTATCAGAGGAACACAAAAAACCCTGAGGATCCCAGTATGTTGGGTTTTGCATAGGCAGAACGAGATTACCACCTGACATCGAGATTATCACCTGACCTGGTGGGTGTCTCTTGAGTTCAAATACTCAAGGTCTCTAGTCACAAGACATAGTCTCGGAGTGATGTGACTCAGCAACCTTGAATAGGTTTGGGATCAACATGTTGATGAATAGGTTGTACAACTGGGTGAGTAATATCCTATTTATAGGTGGTATAAAGCTAGCACACTTGCTGATAGCTTCATTCCGTCATTCGTCACTCTCTCTTCCACTTGCTGGCTTGCTCGTCTCGACACGACATGTGTATTGTTTTGGACTTCACTTCATCTAGCCTTACCACTGGGGTATAGGATTTGAGTCTGCAATGATGTAGTGAGTAGAGATGCATTGATTGCCTTAATCCCATGTAATTGGGTCTTACAAATAAACTCTTTAATCTTTATTTACTGCTGTTATCTCCTCCTTCCGCCTGCGTGACTAGGACTGAGGGTCATTGGCTAGGGGAGCTTTTGAACCCGGGTCAGTCCAGCTCTCACATCTGGTTATGGGCCCAGATAAGGATCTGATGGTTATCTCAGATGGGCAGATAAGCCACAGAGACGCAGTTCGGAAAAATTCGGCAGTTATAGAGTTAAGAGAAAATGTTTACTATTTGTAAGAACGGTTTGTAAATAAACCGGGAAGGCGAGGCGATGTTGCTAAAGCTGGATGCTGATAACAGCGGCTTGGAATGCAGCACAACAAGAATGCGAAACAGAGAGACGGAGGATTTTTCGTTTTGAAAGCAGCTGGAACGGAGGTGCCAGGCTTGGCAAAAATCCGTGGTTCGGGCAGCTACTAGGCTGAAAGGTGAACAATGCTGGACAGAAGGATTTCGTTTTCCACAGCTTGCTGGAGTGATTGTCAAGGAGCTGTATCGGGCAAGGAAATAATCTTCAGGAGGCTATGTGTCTACTCATTTGAGTCAAGGCTACAGGCAGGAGGATCATATTTCATTTACAGTTTTCTTCACACAGCAGCGGAGCTATCTTTTGCATTGTATCAACAAGTGGCTTGGATTACAAATGCGTGGATTACGTCTGACGTGGGTAAAGCGTCTGGAGCGTCATGTCGCAGCAGCAAAGTCACGTGTGACAGGAACGTATCTGGGAAACCTGATACTACACGGGAGGCTGTATCAAACCAGCGGAGGCGTGGTTTTAAAGCAGAGAAAAACAGCGCGGCAGTTTTGAACAGAGAAAGCTATGCTTAAAATGGGAAGCTGTTCTTCATTTTCTTCATGTGGAATCACAGGAGGAAGGAGCTTGAAATCAGCAGGGGTGCTGCTGATGGAAAAAACTTTGTGTTTTAACCCAGGACATAACAAAATGGACATTATTTTGTTGTAAGCAGAAACATTGGGTTGTTTAAACGAAGCTTTCTGTGTTGGACATGAATAAGCAGAAGGAGGACTATGCAAATGGTCAGGAGTTTAACAGTCATGTTTTTGAAACTGTATTTCTTGAAAGTTGGATAACTTGGAATCAAGAAAGTGTAATATATGCTCTTTGAAATGTCAGGAAATGTACTGAATGTATATATGACTTGAGTATATTGTGGATTTTTCTGTAGCAAAATGTAAAATACTGAATAATTAGGTATGTTTATATGGCAAAGCTAAGAGATGGATTATTTCTTTCATACTGTAATGGTGTAATAAAGAAATGGAAAGTTGTACTGTTGCAACTATAAAAAGTTAAATGCTTATATGTATGACATGTACATGCATGCATATCACATGATTGTTTGATCATTTAGATTCACAGGCTTGTGAAAGAAAATGCAAACTGTGTTGTGGGGAAAGCATTGGAAAACTGTAATTTTCACATGAAAAGAATTTTGTGCACATAAACAAGGGATGCTAGCTTCAACAGGTAAACTGGAAGGCAAGCTGAAAAAAACAGTTCATTTCATTTCAATTTGTTCTTGGTAATCTTGTGGGTACTCTGATGGTTTTTAGAGGAAAGGCACGTTATTTCATGATGTTAATTGATCAATACACTAGGTACAGGTTGTGTACATGTTAGATAGAAAGCTGGAGTTTTGAACAAAGTCAAGGTGTTTTGTGCTTGGATGGGAAACAAGCATATTACCCATGTTACCTATTTTCTTTTCAGATATGGGGAAGTTCAATTCAGTGCATGTTTTGATGCATTTCTAACAGGATGTGATATTGAACACATGGATTGTGTGGAAGAGTAAACAAACACTCAGAAGAGGTGATACTAATTTGGATAATGAGGTTTGGGTAGAAGCTCTTAAATGTTTTGATTATGTACATGATAGAAGTTTTAGTTCTGTGTGATGAACTGTACACCTTATAGAAAGTAGTGTAGAAGGAGAATCTTCTGGAGAAACATTTCAGGATCTTGGATCTGATATGTAGGTACATACACCTCAAAGTTAGAAGAAATCTGTAAGGGAGCTTACATGAGATTTTTCTAAAAATGAGAATATTGTGTTTCACATGAACAACACTTGGATAGTGACATTATCTAGAAGTGTTAAGTATAATGCTAAATGAAAAGGTGAGATCATTTTTCAAAATTAATTCTGTTAATGCAGGAGATGCATCAAGGTCAGAGTCAGAATAGAAAAGCATTTGCTCAGGTAAATTGGACAAACTCTGATACACATTTGGTTTAGAGGAGGCTAAATTTCAAAGAGGTGAAAAAATTATCTGTTAAGAAAGCTGAACCATAGCTTCAGGCTATGCAAGCTGAGTTGAATTCTTTGGATAAAGAACAAAACATGGAAGCTGGTGAAACAAACAGCAGTCCATGGAACTCATTGTTACCAGATAGATTTTTAGGTGAAAACTAACCAGATTGAAAAAGGTTATATGACAAATAGCAAGGTTGGTTGCTTGTGGTTTTTTGCTCAAGTTAAAAAGGAGCTGGATAATCATGAGATGAGTGCAACAACAATTTGCTTTGGAAACAGTTAGACTGATGTTTAAGAATGTGAAGATGTAAGAATATTTCACAGTTTGAAATATTGGAACATAAGCATTTTAAATGAAAGAAGTCTTTAAATGGAAAACTGTCTGTGAGATTTTCTTTAGGGAAAGCTAGAAATCAGCTGGAGGCTGGAATTCTGTTTTGAACTCAAACATTGTTGAATTGAGATTTGCACAGAGAGGCAGATCAATGTTTGTTTGTTAAACAGGAGAAACAAGGACATAGACTGTATGTACTTTGTTTAGATGGATGATCTATTGTTTTTTCTGGACAGATAAAAGCAATATGATATAATTGATCCAGGGTTTGGAATTTCATTGAAATGAAACTGCTTGGTGGTGGATCAACTGTTTATTTGTAAACAGAGGTTGAGGGAGAACCAAGAGGGCAGTACTTACTACAACAAACCAGAGAAAAATCATGGATGTGATTGAGAATTTTGGAGATAGTTAACTCAGTGCGAGACTCCAAATAGTTGAGGATTTTCAAGCACATGCTGATGGAAAAGCAGTTTGAATGCTACACAGAAGCATTGGGCTGTTGAGCTTTACTGTACAAGCAACAAGGCCAGGTATTGCTGTCAGTGTGATGGGCAGACTGTTAGACCAACAGGACATGCTTGGAGAGCTCTGAAAAGGAGTTGAGTGTTATCGGGAGGGAACATCACACTTCAGACTAAGAGTTACAAGTCAGAGCACAGGTGGCTTACAGATTCACAGAAATGCCAGTTGTGGTTGTGATAGTAAGAACAACAAGAACACACCTGAAGTTTGTTATTTTTATAATCATATTTTGTTTGATTGATTTTGTAGAAACAATCATCTAAAGGTTAGAGTTCAACTGAAGCTGAACTGAATACATTGTATTATGTATTGTGCTATTATGCTATTGTAAAGCTTGAATAGTGAATGCATTTGTTTAAATTGTTTAAATTGTTAAAAATGTTTAAATGATGCTGAGATTGATGTGAAAAACCTATTACAGTTTTTTCAGGAAACCAAGGCAGGATTGCTATGCTGCAGGCAGATAGCAATACACAACGTTTTGGGTTTGCAAATAAAACTGTGTCATAAGGAGGGATACATCAGAAGTGATTTGATGGTGGTTCAAATTTTCTGGCAGGTAAAGTCATTCCTGCAAAAGTTTTTTTTATCAAAGTCCATAGATGAAGGAACAGCATCAGATGTCAACAAAGCTGTTGCTGTTGTATGAGGTAAATAACCACGTTCTGCGCAAATGCAAAAGCAGGGGGATGTTGGGTTTTGCATAGGCAGAACGAGATTACCACCTGACATCGAGATTATCACCTGACCTGGTGGGTGTCTCTTGAGTTCAAATACTCAAGGTCTCTAGTCACAAGACATAGTCTCGGGGTGATGTGACTCAGCAACCTTGAATAGGTTTGGGATCAACATGTTGATGAATAGGTTGTACAACTGGGTGAGTAATATCCTATTTATAGGTGGTATAAAGCTAGCACACTTGCTAATAGCTTCATTCCGTCATTCGTCACTCTCTCTTCCACTTGCTGGCTTGCTCGTCTCGACACGACATGTGTATTGTTTTGGACTTCACTTCATCTAGCCTTACCACTGGGGTATAGGATTTGAGTCTGCAATGATGTAGTGAGTAGAGATGCATTGATTGCCTTAATCCCATGTAATTGGGTCTTACAAATAAACTCTTTAATCTTTATTTACTGCTGTTATCTCCTCCTTCCGCCTGCGTGACTAGGACTGAGGGTCATTGGCTAGGGGAGCTTTTGAACCCGGGTCAGTCCAGCTCTCACAGATAAATCCCTCCACCACCTTTTCATGAGAAAGATCACGCACGTCTTTGCCTTGAACTGACAGCTTGCCTTTTGACAGCTGTCAATACATAGCAAAGTTTAAAAAATAACCAAAAAACCCTATTGGGACCCTCTCTAGGTCAATGTCCATGGTTGGTACCTGCTGCATTTTGACAGCAGGCACCCTCCAGGACATTACCTAGGTGAGGCTTCCCATTTTTGCACCCACAGAAATATGTACAACTGCACCTCCAGAATTAAGCAATTCCAGCTAAAATAATAATATATTTGGCGTGATGTGCAAACCTGCCCGATGTACCTGAGTAGGCCTGAGGCCTTGTTTTATTTCTGTCAAAGGCCTGTGTAGTCATTGCTCAGCAACGGGGGTGGGGGGGAACAATCACTTTGAATATTGTTAGATGGGTCCTGGATCAGATAAATTAAATTTTGATTGACTGGGGATTCTAGGTGGGAAAGAGTGGTTGGGAAAAAGACAGTTAAGGTTTGATATTTGACAGTTAGGAGTTTAATCAGGGGAAGTCCGTGGTAGAGAGTGGGAGAACGTCTGCTGGTTGGTGTGGGGTGTTTGAGAAGGACTAAGAAAAAGCTGAGGAGAAAGGGAATAGCTATACTTTCTGTGTGGGATAAGCTTAGGTGGCTGGTGAAGATCAGGAGTAGGGAGCAGGTAGCTGTGTTGTGCCAAGAGGCTTCCCTAGGATCTTGCCAGGGATGTTGAAGAGTCCTTGGTGTCGAGTCACGAGTCGAGCCACGAGTCTTTGGACCCGAGTCTCGAGTCCGAGTCCTTGGTCCAAAATGGTGACTCATGAGTCACGAGTCCCTCCCAAAGCTGACTCCACGAGTCCCTATTAAAATCAATGGGGTTTTTTCCCAACAAAATAAGGCTATTTCAGATGTGTAGCTTAAATAAATTCTAGGCACAACACAAGTGTGCCTTTTTATTTCAAAACTCTGCAACTGATTTTGGCAAGAACAGACCAGGCAGACAAACCCAAAATAACCAGGCAGGCAGAGGAGGCAGGGGACCCCAAAGCAGGCAGGCAGAGGCCTTTGTCTTGGACAATTCAAACTGTGGAACTGGTTAAGAGACCAGGCAGGCAGAGGTGGCTGGGAACCCCAAACAGGCAGGCAGAGGCAGCCAAACCCAAAATGTCTGAAAGGTTACATTTTAGGATAATGATTTTAAAAAATAAACTTGCTGTACTTCCTAAAATCTATCCATGTTGCATTTGAGGAACATGATATTGGAACACAAGTCTCGAGTCGAGTCCTTGGTCTCGAGTCCCATTAAAAATATTGGGACTCGAGTCTGACTCGAGTCAGAGGGGGGATTCAGTCCGACTCACGAGTCCTGGAGTCCGAGTCCCCATCCCTGGATCTTGCCAGAGCAAAGTTATACAAGCAGCCAGTAGAAACCCAGGTAAACCACCCAAGCAGTCAGTAATACAACAAGAGGAGTGTGGGTGTCACAGGAAGTCTGTACCCAGGAGCTGGTTGTAGGAGTATTTGGCTTGGATGGAGGTTTAGGGAATTTGGTCTGAGGTAAAAAGAAGCCCTTACAGGAAATAGCAACAGTGTTCCTTGAGTCCTAAAGAACTCTCACTAAGCAGCCTTTGAAAACCCCAAAGAAAATTTTGGTAATCCCTTATGTATAAAATATCCCTTTAATAAATTACAGTCATGCCTTGGATTGACAGCATAATTCGTTCCGGAAACGTGCTTGTAATCCAAAACACTCTTATATCAAAATGAAATCCCCCCAAGAAATTTGTACAGAGATTTTTAATTTAAGCTGTACTACAGTACTTGTATTGCAAGATGTCGCTTGTATATCAAGTAAAACAAAATTAAATAAATATTTAAAAATTTGCTTGTCTCGCAAAACGCTCTCAAACCAAGTTACTTGTAATCCAAGGTATTACTGTACTCATTTAATAGTTCAACTTGTAGCTTGTTGGTGCCCAGCTCACACCTAAGCCTCTTATACCAGCTACTAGAAGGTTTTAAAGTACTCCAACAGAACTGGTGCTGGCAGCAGGAAAGGGTCAGTTTGTGGAACTCTGTATTAGAGTGGCAGAGAGTTCGTTAGGCCCAGAAATATAAGCACTTGGTCTTAATGAGAAACCCCATAGCTCTGGGACTGCCCAGTGAAGGAGGCAGTGACATGGGGAAATGTAGTTATGAGATCCTTGAAGCCAAATTTAGGTTGCTAGGTTGGAGGTTGAAACTCACATTAATGTCTGTTTTATTTATTTATTTATTTATTACATTTATACCCCGCCTTTTTTCCTGCAAGGAACTCAAGGCGGCTTACATAATCCTCTTTCTCCTCTCCATTTTATCCTCACAACAACCCTGTGAGGTAGGTTAGGCTGAGAGGCAGTGACTGGCCCAAAGTCACCCAGTGAGTTTCATGGCCGAGCGGGGACTAGAACCCGGATCTCCTGAGTCCCAGTCCAGCTGAGTCCCAGTCCAGTCCCAGTTGAAAGCACTATTGAAGATAAAATGATCATATAGAAGGACAAGTCCTGCTGAGAAAGAATGCACATGGCATTAGAAAAGGTAAGTCGTCTCCCACTAACATTTTACAGATCTTTGAGAGTAACCTCCAAAGTAACCCTCTTGATGCCCGCTTTTAACCTCCTTTTTACCAGTTCTCTCATTTTAGAGGATTTTGCCAAAGAGTTTGCACAGAGCCATTTTAGTCCACCATGGCTGCTCTAGTGATTCCTTGCATCTGGCAGGAATGCAGCAACTTGCATCATAGGCTTGGTGGTTCATATGTTACATTAATCCCAGTGACTTCCGTGGGAATCCTGCATAATCAGAGTTCTAGCGAATGCAAGCCTTGTGTCTTCGTTGAAGCATTTGCCACCAGAGAGCAAATGCTTGGGCAAATGATATGACTCTTGCCAGGATTACATTTCAGGACTGAGATGGAATATTTGCCTTTGTGTTTTGTAATAGCTCCATGATATTGCACTGAATTGTCACTTTAGGGAAGAGAAGGCAGTGGACTTAGCCCTTTCATGTATAGATCAATATTTGTTGTTCTCTTGGACCAGTTAGCTCTGTTTAATGCTTACTGGAGAAACTACGTTCCTCAGCAAAGCCCCACCATATAAATGAAAGCCCTATGCCAGTGATGGCGAACCTATGGCACGGGTGCCACAGCTGGCACGCAGGGACCTCTCTGTGGGCCCTCGAGCCATGGTCACCAGATTGCGAAAAGACTGTCCCCTTCTGCAAAACACTAATGATCTTGTTCTTTCTCACAGTGTGGAACAGAATGATTTTATTCTAGAATTCCTGTTACAGAATTCTTTTCTACATTGTTATCACATTTAAAAGATTTTGAAGAATGATGCACAGAGCATGGCTTGGATGTAAAGCCCTAACAGTTGACCTGAGTGCTGCATGTGTTGCTCTCAAACTAACGGAGTATGAGCCAAGGTTTGACAAATGATCAGCATGCATGCAATAGCAAAAATCACATTAATTGTGCAAAAGCATGCCCAATGCAAACTTTTACCTAATGCAGTGTTTGCAGTCCAAGACATAAAGTGTTTAAAATGTGTTAAGCACGTTTAGTTTTCTTGTTTATCTTGCTCATCCTAGTACAGGTTGACTTTTACTTTTACTAATCCGACACCTGTAGAAGCAGGGAAAGGACCCGGGGTACAGCTTGCCCCATACAATTTCAGTCTGGCATATAATCATATTACAAGTTGAGAATCCCTTATCCAAAAATACATGTGCCTAATTATTTAAAAAGTTTGTATAAATTCCCTTCAGGCTATGTGTACAATTTAGTACTATAATAATTTTTTGAGTTGATTTTTTTTTCAACAAAAAATTGTTTGTATCATTGAAAGCTCTGTTATTGTGTTTTTCTTGTAAGACAAAAGATGTTAATTAGTTCGGACAACTGTATGAGTTGTTTTTCTAAAACTAAAACCTCGGTATTCAGGTTTAATTGCAGTGTTGGCACTTTGAAATAAATAAGTTAGTTTTGTGTTGCAGTTTGGGCACTCGGGCTCAAAAAGGTTCGCCATCAGTCACTGCCCTATGCAAAGCCCTTTCGCTGCTTCTACAGACAAACATCTTTAAATGTAAGGTAAGTGAATACGATGATGAGGTGATGTAAATATAAAAGCAGTTGCCAGTTAAAATGATCTGTAGTGGGTTTTGTTGGGTAAACTCATCAATACGTGATTTCTGATTGTGGCCCCCTTGTTCTATTGTGCTGCCTTGTCTCCAGAAATTATTATTAGAAAAGGGTGTTATAAAGTGTACAACAGGTCCCAGCACCTGTTTTTCATCTCTTGGGCGAACCACACCTCATTTCTAGATTCCCGGCTTCATCCATCACACCTTCCCTTGCCTTTGTATTTTTCTTCCCCTGTTCCTTTATCTTAGGCTTGTGTGCATTTCTGTTCTTCTGTCCTATCTCAGTAAAGCTCTTCCTTATATCCCTGACCTGAATCACTTATTTTTGTTGCCAAACCTCTGAAGCATTTAATCCTGCTTCCCAAAGTCCTGGACTGTCATGCAGTTGTATGCACAGGCACAGTAGTTGTGCTCATTATTGCCTGTTTCTGGATGTCAACACTCAGTCTTTCACATTCCTTTCCAAGCCAGTTAATAAATAGCAACCTCTTCTCCTCACTATGTTCCAAGTAACTCTGGATTGTCATGAATGCATTGCCTCCTGACAATCACAGGTAAAATCATTGTCCCAGGAAATGCATGCTTTCTTCCCCACATCCTACTCACACACTAAAGTACATCTCATTTTTGATAGCCACACATACTCTCTTTAACATACACATTCAGCTCTAGCTGTATATGAGATGCTCAGAGTGTCAGACTTACCTCATATCATTACCTCATTTGACATTTTTGTCAAAGTGCCTGCTAAGCAAGTTGCCACTAAAGAATAACCTCCTTAAGAGGTTATTTCTTATTAAGTTCAGGTGGGCACTGAACTGATGTCAAAGCCCATATTCTCTCCCTTCTCCAGAGATGAGCAAGTTGCTTAATCTGATTGTGCAATGGTAGTGTATACACTTCTTTCCTCTCCTCCCGTCTTGCATTAGTGCTGGCAGTGACTGGGCAGGGCTCGTCTCGCTGGAGCTTATGATGAGCACGCCTGCCAGCTCTCTGGCTCCTTCTCCCTCACTCCTTCCCTCCTTCCTTCACCCCCAATGGAATTTCTCTAAGGCAGCTGCAGGCAGGTAGAGCGTGCACTAGGACTCATTGTTGGATTTCCATATGTGGTCCTTATAACCCATAGTATAGTTTTTAATCAAAAATATTTGGGAGGCTCCCCAGCTGTCCCAGTTGCTCTCAATCCCACTTGCTGATCTGCTGTTCTCCTCAGCTGCCCATCCCCCTTGTTTTTCACTCCCCTGTCCCCTTGGCTTTCACTCCTTCTCCTGCAGCTGTCCCACACCTCTCCACTCCTATCTCCACTTCTTCCTTTGTTGCCTCTTTGTTTCTTCGACCTCCTCATTGCTTTCCTCTAGTCTGCTCCTAGCAAACCTCAAACTGGCAGTTGAGAGCCAGTGCCTTTCTACCTTGTTCTGTGGCCCTGTGAGGTCTTTGTCCCAGAATCCTCACTGCCTGACTAATGGGTCAAACCACAGCTGCCTGTCCAGCCCCATTTACATGTGAAGAGGTCTCCTGGAGCCACCACCCATCTCTTCATTACAGTGAGGATGCAGAGAAAACTGAGAAGTACCAGTGGGCCTGTTACAAGGTCAAAGAAAACCTGCATTTGTAAACACACTCCAACCCTTTGCTTGGAACTCATGGCCTTGAAGTTAACTTGCATGCCTCACTTTGCCCTTTATGTGTAATATTATTATTATTAATTTTATTTATATACCGCCCAACAGCCGAAGCTCCCTGGGCGGTTTACAACAATCCATAAAAACACACAATACAATATACAATAAAACCATTATACAAAATTTAAAAACCCGAATTTAAAAACAAACAAACATATACATAAAACAGGAAATGCAGTGAGACCAAATTTTAAAAAAGCAACCACCCCGCCATACACTAGGTAGAGTTAAAGGCCTCAATATAGAGGGCAGTCTTAACCTGGTGCTGAAAAAATGGTAAAGTTGGCGCCAGGTGGGCCTCAGGAGGGAGCTTGTTCCAGAGTTGGGGGGCTACCACAGAGAAGGCCCTCCTCCTTGTTGCCACCCGACGAGCCTCCCTTGTAGGCGGCAACCGGAGGAAGGCCCCAGATGTTGAGCGTAGTGACCGGGTAGATTGTGGTTGGGAGAGGCATTCCGTCAAGTATTTTGGTCCCAAGACGTGTAGGGCTTTAAAGGTTAAAACCAGCACCTTGAATTGGGCTCGGAAGCATACAGACAGCCAGTGCAAGCGGGCCAAGACTGGTGTTATGTGTTCTGACCTTCTGGTCCCACTAATAAGTCTGGCTGCAGCATTCTGCACCAGCTGCAGCTTCCAAACAGTCTTCAAGGGCAGCCCCACGTAAAGTGCATTGCAGTAGTCCAGCTTTGAGATTACCAGAGCGTAGATTACTGAAATCAGGCTATCCCTGGCCAGACAGGGGTGTAGCTGGGCCACCAGCCAAAGCTGGTAGAAGGCACTCCGAGCCACTGAGGCCACCTGAGCCTCAAGTGACAACGATGGCTCAAGGAGAACCCCCAAGCTACGAACCTGCTCCTTTAAGGGGAGTGCATCCCCATCCAGAACAGGTTGAACACCCTCCTTTGCTTGGAACTCATGACCTTGAAGTTAACTTGCATGCCTCACTTTGCCCTTTATGTGTAATAGGTTCCTGCTGTGGAGCAGACACCTTGGCTCCCCCTATAGTCACACTTTGGCTTTATCTACACTTAACTGCCCTCTTCTCTGCCCCAAAGTTCCAATGAGCACTAGCCACCATTGTCCTCCTCTTTCCCCCCCAATTGCAAAGTCAAGTATTTCCTTGTCAGCCCACATAACCTCTGTTTCCTAGCAATGCCACACCATATAAAGGAAGGCCCAATGCACAGACCTTTTACTGCAGCTGTGCATTTTTTCCAATATAATGACAGTAAACTGCATAACCCGTACTCAGATCAGATCTCCCTTCTCTCCCTGTATGCTTGCTGGAAAGAATGAAGTATTTTTGTTGCCGCTGCTGAAGGCATTCTTTCTGACTGATACAAACCCACTTCCTCCAAAAGCACATTGATTGATTGATTGATTGATTGCATTTCTAGATCGCCCATCTAGCGGTACCCGGCCATTCTGGGCGATGTACAACATACAATGAAACAAAACAGAATAAAATACACTTAAAACAGTATAAAATTTTAAAATCCTAACCCACCCCATATTCCCGCCTGAACAGCCATGTTTATAATGAACAGCGGAAGCTCATCAAGGAGGGGGCATGGTGGAGGTCACTGGGGAGAGGGTTCCACAGTTTGGGGGCCGCCACAGAAACGGCCCTTTTCCCACCAGCCTGGCTGCTCCTGGCTGATGGGACAAGGAGAAGGCTGTCCATGGCGGATCTTGTTGAGCAGCCTACAGTTGCTTGAGATGCTCCTTGAGAAAAACTGGACCGGAGCCGTGTAGGGTTTTAAAGGTCAAAACCAACACCTTGAATTCGGCTCGGCAAACAACTGGTAGCCAGTGCAGCTCCTTGAGCACCAGCAACATGTACATGTACTGCACTAGCACAGCCGTATCGTAGGGATGTGCACCGAGCCCAGCACCTGACTCGTGGTGCACTCGGTGAGAGCTTCCTCCACGTGATCCGCCCCGAGCACCCTGTAAGCGCCAACTGAGGCGCTCGCCAAGGCCCTCGCTGGACTCCAGGTCCCCGGCGCTACGTTTTTTACGTAAAAAACAGGGTAAACTTCCTTAAAACGGCCACGATTTGCATAACCAGTGCTTTGTTTTTATGTTAAAAACAGCATAAAATACGTTAGAATCTAATGGTTATTTGGCCCCCTGTTGTGAAATAGGGCATATCCCAACAACAACCACAACAACCATAAAAACCCTAGGTGCCTTCCCTGTTGGGTTGGTGAGGCCTCCTTCTCTTGCACTGGAGCAGGTAATTTAAATATTAATAAGGAGACTTTTCTTAAGGCCTTGCATCTGCCTTAATTGTTAAAGTTATATTGCAGACCCTCATTGGTTCTGGTGGTAAATTTGCTTCGCTTTGGCCTTGTTCTACAACTAAGGGTTGGTTGGTTTACTTCCCTCCTCTTTGTTTTATACCTTACGGCACTGGTTCCCAACCTTGGGTCCCCAGATGTTGCTGGCCTACAGCTCCCAGCAAACCCAGCCAGCATGGCTAATGGCAAGGGATTCTGGGAGCTGTAGTCCAGCAACATCTGGGGACCCAAGGTTGGGAACCACTGCCTTACGGGGTTGTTGATAGGATAGCAATTTGGGAGAGCTAAGTGAGCTGCCCTGGGGTCCCTTGCAGGAAAACAGGCAGGATACAAATACAATACATACATTAGGCCTTCATTCTGACATATGTGGTTTAACATGCTGGTCAACCTAACAGGGCTGTTGTGTCATAATGTAGGTGAAGCGCTTTGCTTACTCAAAGTACTGATACAAGCCAGTCCCTGACTCTCGGCCTATCCTGCCTTACAGGATTGTTGTGAGGATGACATGTAAGGGGAATTGGTGGGCTGCCTCGGGTTCTTTGCAGGCGGGATATCAGTACAATAATACATTATACCTTCCTTCTATAATGGGTTTGTTTGCTGGTCTACCTCACAGGGTCAGTGTGCAATAATGTATGTGAAACACTTTGAGTGCTTAAGTACTGAAACAAGTGAATTATATTTATCTGGTCTCAAGATACTTGCCATTGCTCAGTGGGCGAGCACCTGCTTTGCAGGCGTAGGATCCCTTGTTCAATCCTCGGCATCTCCAGGAGGATTGGGAGAGAGTCCTGCCTGAAATCATGGAGAGCCATTGCCAGTCAGTAATACTAAGCCGAGTGGGCTGATGTTCTGGTTATCATAATTTTCTTTAACCTTTCTCGTTTCCCTATTTAGGAATTGAGTTGCCTACTAAAAAAGGGGGCATGATGGCAGGAAAAAAGAAAGGGGTGTGCCCCCAAGCAGTTGGCTGTGGCTTTATGGTTAAACACTGGCTTGCATGCTGGGTGACTGCACTGAAGAAGGGGTATCCCCCCTCCCATGTGTCTAGGCTGCCTGCCTGCCTGCTGTTCTGGAGTCCCCGCTGGGGGCAAGGGTGACTGTTTCTATCTTTTAAAATGAAGAAGTGAAGGACATTTCCTCCCCAATGCAAGTCTATGGAAAAAACTAGATGTGAGTTTGGCCATCTCTGCCAGCTCCAGCATCTTGACCAACCATTCTTCTGTCATAGGCACCGCTGGACCTTTCCACTTCTGTGCATATAGTAGTCTCGCTACCATTGCCATGTATAAAAATAAAGTTCCATACCTTCCTTCTAACTGACTGTCCATTATTCCCAATAGAAAAACCTCTGGTTTCAATTGAAAAGTAATCTTTAAAATCTTTTGCATTAATTTCTACCCAATTTTTTTTAGCTTTCTTACATGTCCACCACATATGATAAAAGGTTCCTTCCTGTTGTTCACATTTCCAACATATATCTGATGCACCATTATAGATTCTAGCCAATTTCCCCGGAGACAAATATCTACGATACTTCATCTTATAAAAATTCTCTTTAAGACTAGAACATAATTGGACTTCTGGGTGAACATGGCATCTTGAACATCGCACAGAAATCTGTGTGGCAGCTGATACAGCGTTTCCTGGCCAGATAACTTCTGGCTGGGGAATCTACTTCTGATGAAAGAAGCTAAGATTTGATGTTACCCCCAGATTATCTCATAGGGTCATAAATTGCTTTCTGTCTGCCCTTTGACGGATAGATTTGCGGCTTGCGACTTGAGGTGGGGGGAAACGACGCTGTATTCGGAGACCGGTTTTACCGATCATTAGAAGCATTCATGCTCGCTTCCAAATGAAGGATTACATCTGGACTGGCTAATTTGGAATCTTTCTGCAGCATAGTAGGATTTATAATTAACTGTAAGTAGACTATCGGTTTATCTGGGAAGCAAAAAAGATAACGAAGAGAAAACTTGAAAGGAGGTCTATAAATCTTTTATGTTTGGAATTGTCTTGCAAAATATACAAAAGGAGACATGTTTTCAGCATTTTTAAACCTGTGGGAGAGTAAAATTCTAAACAGATTGGAGGCAAGAATTCAGAACTGGAACGTAAATCTTAAAGTGGATCTATCACATCAGAACAAGGGAAATCGGATATTTCTTCAGGACCGGCAAAGGAGAAGAAAGAAGAAGTAAATAAGGATTTTGGAAGCTTACCAGAAATTCACAGAGGCTTTGAAGTTTTAATTGGACTGAACTGGTTTGAGAAGAAGGTTCAGTGAAAGGTTGTGACGCACTTTTTAAAATCTAAGATGGCGGAGACTGGTATGCAGGAATCCACAAAACAACAGAACAGGCTGATTCTATTCTTCGTTCAAAATCTGGAACTTAATGATTATCCGTTTGACAGAGGAAAGTGATAAGAAAGAGACTATCTACATGGTTTTTTACTGGGAAAAGATAAAGGGTTGTTGAATACTGAATTACTGGTCTAGTTGGAGATATTAAAAAAATAATTCTTGACTTTAAATATTAATGGTAAAGGTAAAGGAATTGCTTATATGACTTATTTGGATTTTAAATATTAATGGTGATGTACGAGAAATTATTATAATCAAGATATAATTGTATTTGGTCTGTTTGGAAATATTTACTTAATTTTTTTAATGTTTTGTGGTGGCTTTGAAGTATTAAAGGGGAGGGTTTTTTTGTTTTTTAAGTAAATAGATGGCTTATGTGCTTCTGCTGTTTTGTTAGCTGTCACTTATTTCTTAATTTCTAATTATTATTATTTTTAATCTTTAAAATTAAAAGTGAAGGAGTTTCTGGATAGATAGAAAGAAATAATGAGTGATTGTAATAAGACAAATGTGTTGGCTAGATGGTTAGGTACTAGAGAGTGTGGGGAGGAAGTACTAAAAACTTGTCATGTGGTTATTTACTAAATAGTTTACAGTTACTTTTTATTTTTTTATTTTTGGGATTCTTAATATACTGTATTTTGGAATTGAAAACATTACTTAATGAAACTATAGGTTTTCTGTTTTGGCTTATACATAAATGTTGAATTTAAACTAGATTAAATAGTTGATCTATATTTGGGGAGGGTGGAGACCTCTTGTGTTTGTCCTTTTTGGGGTTCTTTTTTTTGCCATAGCTGGAAGTGATTTTTTTGCTAACAGAAAATGTTTTAAGAATAACTGTGGTTGCTTAAGCTGTGGAGAAGATTGGAAGTCCTTTTTAACTGTGTTTATTGTTTGTTTTATATGTGTTTTAGTGTTTGTTTTTTTCATGAATAAAATTCTAAAAAAAAAAAAGACTAGAACATAATGTAAATTTCAAACCTTTTAACCACATATTTTCCCATTGTGTCATTAATATATTATATCCAAAATTTTGAGCCCATTTTATCATACATTCCTTCACTTGCTCTTCCTCAGTTTCAAATTTCAACAAAAGCTTATGCATTCTTGAAATAAGATGTTCATCATTTAGACATAATTCCTTTTCAAAGTCAGATACACTTTGTTCAAAATCATACAACCTTTTATCAACTTTAAACCTTTCTACAATCTGCAAATAGGAAAACCATTGACATGTATGACATGAAGAACTTTTATCAGTTCTTCTCTTGATTTTATTTTACATTCATCTTGGGAGAATTCTAACAAATCACAATACAGTCATGCCTTGGATTGAGAGCATAATTCGTTCTGGAAACGTGCTTGTAATCCAAAACACTTGTATATCAAAACGAAATTCCCCCCAAAAAAATTTGTATAGAGATTTTTAATTTAATAAACTGTACTACAGTACTTGTATTGCAAGACGTCGCTTGTATATCAAGTAAAAAAAAATATTAATAAATATTTAAAAATTTGCTTGTCTTGCAAAACACTCTCAAACCAAGTTACTTGCAATCCAAGGTATTACTGTATGTCAACCAGTGCTTTTTTTCTGGAGAAAAAGGTACCGGAACTCTTGGATTACATTTCCTCGGGAGTAGATGGCGATTAAATTGTAATGCAATTAATAGAAGAAAAGGTGCTGGAACTCAGTTCCGGTGAGTTCCACCAGAAAAAAAGCCCTGATGTCAACCAATTGTATTTACTTAACATTTCTCTTCTGTGATGGGCTTCTTTTTTTTTTTTTTAATTTTATCTATATTTTTAAATGAACACACATACAGAAAAAAAAACATATACCTACAAATCGTAAACTCCAAGTGCACCCGTCACCCCGGGGCCAAAACAAGTTCTATCCACATAATCCATTATTAATCTATATTCCAAAAATACATCATATCATGACATGGCTTACTCCCTTTTCCCTTTACTAAAACATAATCTAAGAATGGTCCCCATATATCCTTAAAATTATTTTTCTTTAGTTGTCCCTTTTTACATTTAATACTACATGTTAGTTTATCATTTAAAGCGATATCCCAGACCTCTTTATACCAATCTATAATTAAACACTGGTGTTGAACTTTCCAATTCCTTGCTATCAGTAATCTCCCTGCCGTTAATAAACTTACAATTAATTCCTTTTTCTGTTGTGAGCACAGAAGTTTCTCCGTTATTGATAACAATGCTAATTTTGGACAGACCTCCAAATTAATGCCAAAAATTTCTGAAATTTCTACAAAAAATTTATTCCAAAAATCCAATACGCTTTTACAACTCCACCACATATGAGCATAAGTACCAAGTTCCTGACATCCTCTCCAACACAATGAAGCACAATTACTGTCTATTTTGTTTAATCTTACTGGAGTCAGATACCATCTCCAAATAGTTTTTTAAAAATTCTCTTTTATCCTTACTGACATATTTCTTAATATACGTCTGCCCCAAATATTTCTCCACCCCGCATTCGATATCTCCTCCTCAAATTTCATTTCCCATATCCAAATTCTTATTTTCCCTAAATAAACCTTCCCAATGCAGTGCATTTTCTGGAAAGTCCTCCACTGCTACCACTGGAGTTAACTGGGATATCCCTGGTATAAAAATCTGTCTATTACTGTTCCAAATCCCTAACATATTTTTCAAAAAGGGATTTTCTATTCTTTTTACCCTACTGTTAGTTTTTTTTTTAAATAAATTTTTTTCCATCCCAATTTCTATTTCCTGCGTTTCTAATTCTAACCACATAATATTCTTCTTAACTAAAATATCCATTATAAACCTTAACTGGTTAGCTATATAATACCACTTGATATTAGGAAGGCCAAGCCCACTTTCTTTTTGGGATTTATACCATTTACTCTTGGTAATCCTCGCCTTTCCCCCCCCCCCATTACAAAAATTATTAATTATTGCTTGCCATTCCTTAATTTCCTTCTCTGATAAGCACATTGGTATCATTCTAAATAAGAAAATTATCTTTGGTAAAATCTTCATTTTTATCAAAGCTATTCTACCAAACCATGAAAGTCCAATGTTTTAATATTCCTCTATCTTTTTTTAACCTCATTCTTTAACTTTCTAAAATTTTGTTCTCTTATTTTTTCTAGTTCTTTTAAAATATCTATACCTAAATATTTAATTAATTTTTTAACCTTAATATTTGGTCTTTTAAAAATCCTTTCTAACTCCTCTATTTTACTATAATTAAACAACATAATCTCAGATTTATCCCAATTTACTTGCAACCCCGTAACATCCCTAAACTCCTTTAGATGATTCTCTAACCTATCCATCATTTCCATGGGATTTTCAATTGTTAACAGAGTATCATCTGCAAAAAGATTAATTTTTATCTCATCCTTTATCCCAATCCCTTTTAAATTACTATCCTCGCTAATCACATTTGCCAAAATCTCCATAACTAACACAAATAAAATTGGGGAAGGGGGACAGCCCTGTCTGGTACCTCGGCCTAGAAAAATTGATCTGTTATACCATCAGTTTACTACAACTGATGTCATATTTTGAGCGTATAATTGATCAATAACTCCTCTAAACTTTTCACCAAACCCCATAGTTTTTATTATCCACTTTAATGCTGGCCATTCAACACAATCAAAGGCCTGGAAAATATCTAATGCTAAAACCCCTGCTTTCAAATTATTTTTCTTAATTAAATATATTATATTTAGCACTCTTCTAGTCAAGTCTGCCATTTGTCTACCTTGTACAAAGCCACATTGGTCTAACCCAATGTACTTACTAACAAACCTATTCATTCTTCTAGCTAATATTGCAGACATTAATTTTGCATCTTGATTAATTAATGAAATTGGTCTATAAGATCCTGGGTCCGACGGATCCTTATTTGGTTTCAGGATTAAAATGGTCAAAGATTGTTTCCAAGAAGGGGCAGTCTCTCCCTCCTGTAAAATATCATTAAACAAGTTTTTTAACTTGGGAATTACCATTTTCTTAAAAACCTTATAATATTCAGCCCCTAGGCCATCTATTCCGGGAGTTTTACCATCTTTTAATTTATTTATAGCAAACTCTATTTCTAACTCCGTGAAAGGTTGTTCCATATACTCTCTATCCTCTTCTAGTATTTTTATTTTCAGATTTTTTTCAATATATTCTTTAATCCTTACTTCTGAACATGACCTGGCCTTATACAATTCAGAATAAAATTCATAAAATATTTTTAATTTATCCTTCATTAAATTATATTCCTTACCCTTCTTATCTTTAATCACCCCCACTAAAAAATATTCCTTTTTTTGTGTGCGGATCTAGCTAACATTTTAGAATTTTTACTACTATTCTCAAAAAAACTCTCTTTTCATATATATCAAATTCCTTTGCACTTTATCTATATCTTTATTCTCAAATTCTTTCCTCTTAGCTTGTAATTCAGCAAACACCTTCTTATCCCTATTCTTTAAAAAAGATTCTTCTAACTCCCTAATCTCTTCTTCTATCTGTTTAAAAGCCTCCTGTTGTTTTCTTAAATTATCTCCCTCTCATAACGCTTTTCATAGTATCCCATATTATAGCTTGACTACAATCCTCTGTTTGATTAAATTCCCAAATTTCCCTCATCTCTTTCTCTATCTTTTCTGTTATATGTTTTGCTTTAAAAATATTATGGTTCAACCTCCATCTTCTAGCCTCTCTATAATCCTTACCAATCTTTATATCCATATTAACCAGCGCATGATCCGAAACTTTTATAGTACTGTACCTATCTCAGTACTCATGACCCTAGAAACCAAGCTCCTAGACACAAATATATAATCTATCCTAGAAAAATTCTTAAAGGCTAATGAATAACACGTATATCTTCTTTCTTGTCCTTTAACCCCTCTCCAAACATCCACCAACCCTTCCTTTGTGATCACCTTATTCAAAAACGTGACGTTGTTCCTCATCTCCCCAACTGTGGGGTTTGATTTATCTATCCTTTTATCCATCACCATATTAAAGTCACCCGCCATGATAACCCTCTGATTCTGTATAACACCCATTTCCTTAAACACCATTTGATAAAATCCACCTTGATTCTGGGTGATGGGCTTCTTGCACTGATAACCACAAGGTGATGGGCTTCTTGCACTGATAACCACAGTGGTACTCTCTGACAAAACCTAGGTTTATATTTATTCCAAATTTTCAAAATGGCATGTCTAACACAGTGATTATTAAATTCTACATTCACTTTAACTTTATCATACCACATGTACCCATGCCATCCAAATCTCAAATCATATCCCTCTAAATCTAATAATCGACTATTTTTCAACAAAACCCATTCTTTGATCCATACTAAACAACAAGCAGCAAAATATAACTTCAGGTCAGGTAAACCCAACCCCCCTCTTTCTTTTGCATCCTGTAAAATCTTAAACTTAACCCGTGGCTTTTTCCCTTGCCATACAAATCTAGATATATCCTTCTGCCATTGTTTAAATGATATTTGCGATGTCACAATAGGAATAGTCTGAAACAAAAACAGCATTCTAGGTAATACATTCATCTTGATTGTGGCTATTCTCCCCAAAAGTGACAATTGAGCTTTATCCCATCTTTCTAAATCTTTTTTCATTTCATTCCAAGACTTTACATAATTATTTTGAAACAACATACAATTCTTATTTGTTAATGTGATACCTAAATACTTTACTTTCTTTTCAACCTTAAAACCTGATTTATTTGACAATTTTATTTGATCTTGAATTTTCATATTTTTTGTTAATATCTTTGTCTTTAATTTATTAACCTTGATGATTATTGGGGGGGGGGGGGACACACCACAAACTGAATTTGCAAAATCTTTTAACTTAGTGGTTGTATTTCTGTCTCCATCACTGGAATCAAGAGTCCTCTGAAGACTTTAATTACCCCAGTGTTACAGTGGTGACTAGAAGGGAGGGTAGACGTATAAGGGAGGTGCTAACCCCAATTTGATGCAGGACTGCTCATGGTGAACTGCCCACCTCAAACAGGGGGGCACTGTAACCTTTTCACCCTTTCTTATCACTCCATCATTCAAATCAATGCTTTAAATTGGTCTTTTGGCCTTTTCTCCTTTGGAGATAAATTTCCTGAATTTAAATCAAGCCACCTTTCACAGTCCCTTGGAATACCAAACCACAACTCCCATTTCTCCATAGGAATCTCTTTTTTCATCGTTGAAAGGTATGCAACCTTTGCCCATTTCTGAGCCACAACACTTCTTAAGAGTGAGGTGAGGGTGAATTTTTGAATTATTAGCATGAAATGCTGGATTCTTGCTCATCAATCAGAGGTATAGAAGTGAATAGAAGATAGGTTGGCTGGTTGATTGACTGCAAGGAACCCACGGTGGCTTACATAATCCTCCTCCTCCTCTCCATCTTATTCTCACAACAACCCTGTGAGGTAGGCTAGGTTGAGAGTCAGTGACTGGCCCAAAGACACCCAGTGAGTTTCATGGCTGAGTGGACTTCTGAGCCCTAGTCCAACACTCTAACCATTATACTACATTGGCTCTCCAGGTTGAGTGATTACTCATATCATAGAGACACTCAAGCCTCCACACTAAGACAGACCTGCTGTGTTGTTGTTGTTTCCCCATTACAATCTGACTCATCCATGAGGTGATTCATCCTGCAGCAAGGTCACTTTGCTCCTATACTTCTGCTTAAGAGAAAAGTAAGCATTAAAAAAAACAACACTTTGAAAAGAGGACAAAGTTTGAAAAAGTTCCAACTGTAAGCTATGAACCTCCAGTGAACTGACCCCCATAAATGAACCCACATAACCAAGGCTGGAGAGAGTGGTGCCTACACAGCAAATACCTCAAAGAGCTCAAGCAAATAATAAAGATTGTACCTCATATTAACATGGGGGGGGGGAATCTTTCATCAAGACACTGAATTTTGTAATGGGTGTGTTGTTGTTTCTTTACAGATTACTTCCAGAGGAACACAATGTCTAATTGAAGTCTGAGTTTGCTTTTTGCTGGGCTCTTTGCTGTTGCCGTCACCCCCAAACACCCTGGCAAATATCGCAGCAATTTGCCCTTGTTAATGGTAGCCCCTGGCAATGTTGACTTTGCCTTTAAGTTCTAACACCAGGTTGCTTCAGATACTGCTGAGAACGTTTTCTTTTCTCCTCTGAGCATTTCCACTGCCTTTGCCATACTTTCGCTGGAGGCTAAATCCACCACTCTGAGACAGCTTTTGTCAGGACTTGGCTTTAACCAGACAGAGATCAGTGAGCAGGAAATACAGGCTGGTTTCCACCATCTCCTCCATGTGCTAAAATGCCAGGAGGCTGAAATCGAGTTGAGCATTGGGAATGGCATTTTCACAGATTACCAAGAGAAGGTCCTGAAGAAGTTCTTGAATGATACTAAACATTTTTATCAGGGGGATGTTTTTCCTACTAACTTCAAGAATCCTGCAGAAGCTGAGAAGCAGATTAATAGCTACATAGAGAAGAAAACCCATGGAAAATTAGTTGATGATGTCAAGGACATCGATCCAGATGTTGTAATGCTTCTTGTAAACTATATTTTCTTGAAAGGTAAGTCAAATGGTCTTCTTCTTCTTCTTCCAGTGCTTTATATGTCCAACTTTTAAGCAGTGTGTTACCGAATGTGTTGCCCATCTAAGACACAAGTACAAAATTGCACACCTTCTCACAAGACACACTTTCTCAAAGGGACTTTTTGACAATGGCAGTGGAGTATCTATGGCAAAGAAGGCAACCTCACCCAAAAGATCCACACTCACAGAAGATTTGGGGGTAACACCACTTGGCCCATCATTTTTATGAGTACAACATGAATGTGAAATGCATTAGCTGATTTTGGGGACATTAACTTGGTAAAGCATTTGCAGTAAAAACAAATTTAAACATAACACCAGTACTGAGCACTCCAGCCTTCACCAAGAACTGTGCTAAAATGGGGAAATTAGCTGCATTTTCGGTGAAGCTGGGCTACAGGCCTAAAAGTGAGGCCGCAGACATGTGTGTGCTGTTTCGTTTGCAAGGGGAGGAGTATGCTAGGGGTGGTAGGGTAAGGAGGGGGGGAGTTAGGGCTCCCTAACACACATGGGAGTAGAAAGAGAAGAGGAACAATGGAGCTGGGGTGAGCATTTAGAGCTCGATGAAAGGAACAATTTGGAGGGGGAATTGTTCTGCAGCTAGACAGTGATGCAATTGGACAGGTTCCTGAGACACAGTTACTGTAGCAAGAAAGCAGGAGAGAGGGCGTCTGTCTAGAGTACACAGCTTTTAAACTTGTATTTCAGGAGGCTTCCTCTTGTTTCCTCTTTTAGAAATTTATTGTGGAGACTGGGTGAAAGACCCACTGTGCTGTCAAGACAACCTCTCCTGGAGAGTTTGTTTTGGCAGTGATGGCTTGAGGAGGAAACACTGGGGACCAGTCTGGGGGAAACAAAGGCTCTCAGTGGTGTGCTCTAAGTGGCGTGAGCTCTGGCCAAATAAAGGTTTAAAGAAAAGATCCAATTAACAGCATACACGAGTGATGGCGAACCTTTTTGAGTCCGAGTGCCCAAACTGCAACACAAAACCAACTTATTTATTTCAAAGTGCCTTAAGTTTGGCAGGAAGGAGGAGGGGGCACTAGCTAATCGCGCCCCGCTCTGTCTCAGGGCATGGCTCTTCATCGGGCGCGCAAAGACTGGGGCGCGCGGGCGCTGTGCTTCTGAGCTGTCTGTCCAGTTAGAAAGAGGGCTGGGTGCCTGCGCAGCCCGCTTCTGGGGGTGGAGATGTTGGAGTGTGCCTGCCTGTGGAGGCCAGCGAGGGCCCACAGAGAGGTCCCTGCGTGCCAGCTATGGCACGCGTGCCATAGGTTCGCCATCACTGGCATACACACTCGCTCTGAAAGAGGAGCTACTAGATGGGCACTACTACATGCATAGTTGCAACTCCTTGCCTTGGCTGGCTGCAGAGAAACCATTACCACCACCCCCTTTTCTAAATTAGGCTTGTGTTTATGGGTTGCAAGACATAGACACATTCCCTCCTTTTTTAAAACCTTGCCCCCTGAAGAGGGGTAGAGTTTGGGCCCCAAACTGGGAGGGGGGGTAAATCTCCCTTCCTGAATTGCCACGCTCCCAATCCAAATCGAGACTGATTGTGTTTACACTGATGTAAAGAAGCCAATTAGCAGAATGTTTATTTTGTCTCTCGGGCAACCTGCCCAAGGAAGCTCCAATGGCAGAGACCCCACTGCCCCTCGACCAGACCCTCACCCTGGCCCTAACTTCATCTCTCCCAGGGCTTCAGGAGTGGGCAGTGCTCAAGGGCCCAGGCCAAAACTCTGGACTGGTGATACGGGGCTCACTTATAACCCCGATGCTTTCCATCTACCTGGAGGAGGAGGACTCGAGGCCCATGCATGCTCTAGATCCTGGCCCTGTGC
The DNA here is from genome assembly GCA_021292165.1 of Shinisaurus crocodilurus. Classification (NCBI taxonomy): domain Eukaryota; kingdom Metazoa; phylum Chordata; class Lepidosauria; order Squamata; family Shinisauridae; genus Shinisaurus; species Shinisaurus crocodilurus. The sequence continues at coordinate 60,373 of JAHFWL010000666.1, forward strand.
TGTTCCAGGAAGAGGTGGAGCCATAAATAGGGTGTCCAGGTGACATACTTTACAGAAGACAGTCCTCTGTTTTGGAGAGCCTTTTGGCAGAGGGCAGTCCTCTGTTTGAAGGTGCCCTATGTTTGAAGGGCTGGCCACTCCAAGTCTGATTTAAAGTTAAAGAACCATAAGGAGGGAGAGCAGGGGACTTGAAGTTGCCCATCAACAGGTAGCACCTGGAGAGCAGACTGAGCAGGCACAGGGGTTACATGGTCTGTCTTCTCCACTATGGTATGATGCATTGTATTTCTATTTAAGTTGAAGTTATTGTTTCTAACTTTGTACCTATACATATGAATTTGCATAGGCAGATGTCATGCAAATTGGTGTCCTCTTTTTTGGTGAGGCAATTTCTCCTTTTTGGCAATGCACACATGGCCACCCTAGCCATAAGGTCCTACATATGAACCATCCATCCCTGGCCGCTCCATGCTGGTGCAATAGCTCTTTGAAGTACGTAGCTCCTCTCTTAGCCTCCTGGCACCAGCTCCAGCTCCTTTCCCTTCACCTAGCAAGCTTCCGGATACTTTCCCTACCTGGAAGGCAGGAACAGAATGCACAGCTGTATCCATTTAGATTTCATGGGTGCAAGATTGCACCCATGAAATCTTGAAAGATTGCCCCCAACCCTGTAGCTCCTCTCTCTCCCCTTAACAAGCCTATCTTCATAAATACACTAAACATAAAATGTACTGTTAAAAGAGAAAACTAGGGGCGGTAAATTGGGGAAGCATTACACTTGGGGGTTTAGAAACAAAAGGCATAAATGTATTGGTTTCAACCTGTATTGGTTTCTTCCTGATCGATAAATCGATCAGGAAGACTTAAGGTTTAAGTTCTTTAACATGTTCCTCAGCAGGAGGATCAATAGCAGATCCTTCATGTCACATGCTCTATTTGGACCCTGAATTGTGATCCGTACAGGCCTTGGATTGCAATCAAAGTAATCAGTGTATAAGTTCCATATGTTTAAAGCATGTGTTTATTTTTTAAGAGTAAATTGGATCTACCCTTGCCACAGATGAGGTGGGAGAGGAAGGGGGCAACTCCCCCAGTGAATATGCAGCAAGAATATGACATGTGCAGAAGCCATCGGATTGGTGGGAGAGGGAGATTAATAGATCAGGGGAAGTGAAGAAATAACAAATGGCCAATATATCTGTTGGATAATTAAAATTGCAGTCGAAACCTATGGCTCATGTTTCACCAGGTAGTTGGGTGAAATAGTTAAGATCACTGGTATCTTCTAGTGTGGATTCACTGGAAGATACTCATTGAATAATTAACAGCCTGAACAGGAAGTGGGCGTAGCTCTCAGCTTCTTCCTCTTTCTGTTCAGACTCTAGTGAATGTAGCACCTTCTGTTGTTGTCTCCACATGGTCCTTGTAGCAGCATGTAGCCAGAGTTGCTGGTCTGAACTCCACAAGTTCAGACCCCAAGTAACTACAAATGTACTTGTACCAACTGTAAGAAACGGCTTTTAAGCCTGCCTGAATGAAACTGCATAATCTGAGTGAGTAAATGTTACGTTTTAACTTTTACAAGACTGCGTCTCTGATTATTGTTCTGAGGGAGAGAAAAGGGGGCAAAACCAGGGAAATCCAGTCTGCCTTAAAGCATCCTGGATTACCAAATGCTAACTGGCTAACACTAGCCAAATCTAAGCTTCTTTTAAGCTGGAAAGGGACTCTACTCTGCTGATCTCACTAACGTGAGATAGGAAGGATATTACTCCACAATATATCCTCTCCTAGTATCTTTTTCAAGTCCCAACAATATCTAAGGACACAATGCTATGGCCCCTAGACATTGTCTGAGGGTCCATAGGATAGTTTGGATACCCAACTCCGAGGTTGGAGACAGTGCTCTGACCTTGGGGATGGAAACTGGAGCTCCGAACCCCTTCCCCAACCCCTCGCAGCTGGAATGGAAACAACCATGTCGCCTGCTCTCCAAAGTCAGGAAAGCAACCCCAGAGAGAATTTAAGGGGGCGGGGAGGGGGAGGGGAGGAGACTGGAGCGGCCAGGATATGAGGTATCCTGAAGCTGCTCCAGCCTCCTTCCCTCCCTCTCCAATACACTCCAGCTAGACAGGCAAAAAAGCCCCTCTAGCAAAAGCAGAGTGGGAGGACAGGGAGGTGAAGATCGCCTCCACCACTCCTCCCACTCTGCACTGGATATACCCATAAGCTTCCGAGTTTCGGGGCTTATGGGCATCCCAATAGGATTGCACCTTAAGAGGCTTAACACATTCCTTTGCTTAGAAGGAACGGCACAAGCACATCTAATGACATCTTGCCCTTTGTTCTGAACTAATTCTTGTTTGCTTTCCAGGCTATCCACAAAGCTTCTTTGAATGTCCAGGAGAATGGCACAGAAGTGGCGGCTACCACTGTCATTGAAACTGTTCCCAAATCCCTTGCTATTACAATTAAGTTGAACAAGGCCTTCATCCTGCTAATCAGAGATGCCAACACCGAGTCCATCTTTTTCATGGGAAAACTTGTAAACCCTGTGGAGAACTAATGTACAGCCAGCAGACTTCACTTACACCCAGGTTGTGGCCTAATGTACAGTGTGCCGGAAATTAGTTTTAGCTGCCAATTATCATTGTCAGAATGCCATTGGCCCACATTATTGAACAGTTTAAAGATTGATCATGTTTCTTTCACCAGTACACATTTTGGCCATTCATTGGCATCATTGGGGAGGTGGTGGTGATTGTGGCATCCTTCCTTTCAGAATGTAGTAGATAAAACAAAACTAATTTCTCACTTCAAAGTGCTCATTGGATTCGGGAGATTGATTCTCTATCACAGTATATGGCTGATGTGTGCTCACCTGGCACTGTCATTGACATTGCCTGTCCAAGGTGTGGCCATGAAAGTGCCGTAACTGGAGTTAGCCAATTGTTTTCGAGGGGCGGGGGAAATGTGGCATCTCCCAAAGCTGTATCGGGGCTTCTGCAAAGCAGAGATTGCTTTCCCGCATCTCTCCCTCCCCATCCCCCCCCGACTTCTCACTCTCTTGCAAAGTGAACTGGAGGGAAAGTGCTTGCCCCCTCCCCTTTGAAAAAATAAAGTTATGAATGCCGCTTTCAACCCCCTGCCCAAAGAACAACAAGCTGTAAATGAGCCAAAAGGCATGTCTACTCAGAAGTAAATCACATTCTCTTCGATGGCCTCACATTGATGTCAATGGAGCTTGTGCTTGGGAAGCTTAGCATGGGAGGAAGAGTGCTTTGGGAAATTGGTTTTGGGAGGAGAGGAAAGACATTTGCGGGAAAGACTGACAAACAGGCCCAGGATTGGTATGATCCTGCGCTCCAACCATATATGAGGGGTACCAGGAGAAAATGATTTTATGAGAGCTACAGTGTGTAGAGCAGAGGAAATGCAGAGGACAAAAATTATTTTCAGACACCAAACATAAATCTCAGTTCCCATAATATTCCAAGTACTTGCTCAGCCGGTGTATTTGCTGCAGTTGCAGGTTGAAGCACATACAACCTAAGCTATAGGATGGGGACGCACCGAGTAGTTGTGCCCATGATGTTGCATGTGCCATTTTGCCCCTTCCTCTGACATCCATGTGGGCAGCATAGACATCTGCCGGGAGCAGGCCCTTATGAGTACAGCTGTCTGTGTGCGCGTGGAGAAGTCCACGTGAGCAGGCAGGAACCATGTGAGTCTTTGTTAACTGGCTGAACAGATCATGTGCCAGTATCTATACTGGCGCTCAGGGCCAACGTCAAGGATAGGCATGGTCAGGCACCTGCCAAGAGCCTGCACTCCAGCATGGGCCCACTACAAGACACACACACCCCCGAGTTGCCCCTCTTCTTCACCATTACGCTTATTCACCTGCCTCTCACTCTGGCCCAGGCAACAGTGATAGCGAGGAGGTAGATGCTTCTGCCTACTTGCTCACTGGCTTAAATTCTGCCTATGAAGCAAGTGGTGGCAATGATGAGAAAGGATGCAGAGCAATAGCAGCTGGTGACAATGCTGGTGAGAAAGTAGACTCACCGAGGGCCCTCAAAACCTGCAGCCAGCACTGCTGGGACTGCCACTGGCTTACATTCCCAAACTGATCTGAAATTTGCTTGATGACTCAAACCCTATGAAACAATCGATTGTTCCTTTCTCCAGGACAAAAAGATCTGTCAGTAGTCCGTATTAATTCCTGCTTCCTTTTGTCACAGCTGCTTCGCAAAGCTTATTTGAATGCCCATGAGAATGCCCATGCCCATGATTTCAATTGGGGGAAATAGCCCGTGTGGAAAGTGTCACCCTGCCCCCTCCCCACAAGAGTGCTTTTACTTTGTTAAAAATTGAGTGACAGATCCTTCATGTCACATGCTCTATTTTGACCCTGAACTGTGATCCGTATAGGCCTTGAATCGCAATCAAAGTAATCAGCGGATAAGTTCCATAGCATATGTTTATTTTTTAGGAGTCAAATAATAAAGTGATTTATATTGGATCTACCCTTGTCACAGATTAGGTGGGGGAGGGAGGGGGCAACTCCCCCCGAGTATGGGTGGTATATGAACCTGGGGGGGGTCACGGCTCTGTGCGGTGGCGGCCCCCTGTGCTTGATCTTCTGAGTGGTGCAGAGTGTTCTCCGCACCACTCAAGCTGCCAGTGCCGGCCAGTCGGTCCCCCATTGCGTCACTTCCAGCGCGCTGGACCCCCGCGCTATGTTTTTGGCAGGGGGAACCAGAGTTTCCCCCGCCAAAAACATAGCACGGGGGCCCAGCGCGCCAAAGCAGGGTCCTGTCACGTCACTTCCGCCGCGCCAGAACTGACGGGACGGGACCAGCGCAGACGGCTTGCTGCGGAGAGCTGAGCTGAGGAGCTGCCGGCTGGCCTCAGGTAGGCCCATGCAAACCTTGTGCAGGTGTGAGCGGGGCCAAGTTTGGTCCCACTCAGCCTGCGCGAGGCAAAAGGTAACATCCCTACCCCCGAGCAGCCCTCTGGGAAGCCGAACATGGGCTGAATTGTCCGTTCACAAACACCCCACCCAAAATATTGATTTCTGAATTTTGGGTTAGAAAAGTGGGGGTTGTCTTATACATGGGGGTGTCTTATACACAGAAAAATACAGTGTGTCATTTTTAAATCTGGTTTTTAAATTTTGTATAATGTTTTTATTGTATATTGTATTGTGTGTTTTTATGGATTGTTGTGAACCGCCCAGAGAGCTTCGGCTGTTGGGCAGTATATAAATAAAATTAATAATAGTAATATTATTATTATTATTATTATTATTATTATTAATAATAATAATAATACTATTACAGCTACGAGGAAAGTATGCCATAGGCAGGGTTCAGACAACATGACAGATTAAAATGTTGCAACAACAGTTATCTATGGTAACAACAAGAGAAATGGAAATAAAATTGAACTATATGAAACAGAGGAACTTTGAATTTGCAAACAAACCTGGGAGATGGTTGGCTTATAGATTGCGAAAAGAAAGAGAAAAGAAAATGATAATAAAAGTACAAGAGGGCGATAAAGTATTAACAGACAATAAGGAGATACAAAAATCATTTTACTATTATTATTCGAATTTATATAAAGGACATAATGTTTCATCAGAAAAAATAGATGAATATATTGAAAAACAAAAGTTACCTAAGATTACAGAGGAACAGAGACATATTATGAATGGTCCTATAACAATAAGTGAATTGGTGGGTGCTATAAAAAAGATTAAACCAGGAAAGGCGCCAGGACCGGATGGACTTTCTGGTAAATACTATCAGAGATTTGAAGATGAACTCATACAACCTTTACAAAAAACGATGAATTCTATTTTGCAAGGAGGCCGGATGCCGGAGACATGGAAAGAGGCAAATATAACATTAATACCTAAAGAGGGACAAGACTTAACCTTAACAAGAAATTATAGACCAATATCATTACTGAATAATGACTACAAGCTGTTTACAATGATATTGGCGGAAAGATTAAAAATAATTCTTCAAGAATTTATTCATGAAGATCAATGTGGTTTTTTACCTAAAAGACAGCTGAGGGATAATGTTAGAACAGTCTTAGATATTTTGGAATACTTGGAAAAGCATAATGAAAAACATGCTGCATTGATTTTCTTAGATGCAGGGAAAGCGTTTGACAATTTAAATTGGGGGTTTCTATTTAAAGTACTGAAGGAAATGGATTTTGGAGAGAACTTTATAAAATGGATAAAGTCGATTTATACTTCACAAACAGCACAAATAATTGTCAATGGCGATATGACAAAACCGTGTGGAATACATAGAGGAACAAGACAAGGTTGCCCATTATCACCTTTGTTGTTTATTCTTGTGCTTGAAATATTGAACAGAGATATAAGACAAGATGATAGAATTGGAGGCATAAAAATTCTCATGAGTTCAAGATGAACTCATACAACCTTTACAAAAAATGATGAATTCTATTTTGCAAGGAGGCCGGATGCCGGAGACATGGAAAGAGGCAAATATAACATTAATACCTAAAGAGGGACAAGACTTAACCTTAACAAGAAATTATAGACCAATATCATTACTGAATAATGACTACAAGCTGTTTACAATGATATTGGCGGAAAGATTAAAAATAATTCTTCAAGAATTTATTCATGAAGATCAATGTGGTTTTTACCTAAAAGACAGCTGAGGGATAATGTTAGAACAGTCTTAGATATTTTGGAATACTTGGAAAAGCTGCATTGATTTTCTTAGATGCAGAGAAAGCGTTTGACAATTTAAATTGGGGGTTTCTATTTAAAGTACTGAAGGAAATGGATTTTGGAGAGAACTTTATAAAATGGATAAAGTCGATTTATACTTCACAAACAGCACAAATAATTGTCAATGGCGATATGACAAAACCGTGTGGAATACATAGAGGAACAAGACAAGGTTGCCCATTATCACCTTTGTTGTTTATTCTTGTGCTTGAAATATTGAACAGAGATATAAGACAAGATGATAGAATTGGAGGCATAAAAATTAAAAAAGAGTCTTATAAGCTGGGAGCTTTCGCAGATGATTTGGTGTTAACTTTGGAAGATCCTCTGAAAGGAATAGAAACGTTAATGGTTAAATTGAAGGAGTTTGGTGCTGTAGCTGGTTTTAAGGTTAATAAACTAAAGACAAAGATATTAACAAAAAATATGAAAATTCAAGATCAAATAAAATTGTCAAATAAATCAGGTTTTAAGGTTGAAAAGAAAGTAAAGTATTTAGGTATCACATTAACAAATAAGAATTGTATGTTGTTTCAAAATAATTATGTAAAGTCTTGGAATGAAATGAAAAAAGATTTAGAAAGATGGGATAAAGCTCAATTGTCACTTTTGGGGAGAATAGCCACAATCAAGATCAATGTATTACCTAGAATGCTGTTTTTGTTTCAGACTATTCCTATTGTGACATCGCAAATATCATTTAAACAATGGCAGAAGGATATATCTAGATTTGTATGGCAAGGGGAAAAGCCACGGGTTAAGTTTAAGATTTTACAGGATGCAAAAGAAAGAGGGGGGTTGGGTTTACCTGACCTGAAGTTATATTTTGCTGCTTGTTGTTTAGTATGGATCAAAGAATGGGTTTTGTTGAAAAATAGTCGATTATTAGATTTAGAGGGATATGATTTGAGATTTGGATGGCATGGGTACATGTGGTATGATAAAGTTAAAGTGAATGTAGAATTTAATAATCCCTGTGTTAGAAGTGCCATTTTGAAAATTTGGAATAAATATAAACCTAGGTTTTGTCAGAGAGTACCATTGTGGCTATCAGCACAAGAAGCCCATCATAGAAGAGAAATGTTAAGTAAATACAGTTGGTTGACATATCGTGATTTGCTGAATTTTTCACAAGATGAATGTAAAAGAAGAACTGATAAAAGAAGGTCATACATGTCAATGGTTCTCCTATTTACAGATGGTAGAAAGGTTTAAAGTTGATACAAGGTTGTATGATTTTGAACAGAGGGTATCTGACTTTGAAAGGGAATTATGTCTAAATGATGAACATCTTATTTCAAGAATGTATAAGCTTTTGTTGAAATTTGAAACTGAGGAAGAGCAAGTGAAGGAATGTATGATAAAATGGGCTCAAAATTTTGGCTATAATATATTAATGACACAATGGGAAAATATGTGGTTAAAAGGTTTGAAATTTACTTTATGCTCTAGTCTTAAAGAGAATTTTTATAAGATGATGTATCGTTGGTACTTGTCACCGGAGAAATTGGCTAGAATGTATAGCGGTGCATCAGATATATGTTGGAAATGTGAACAACAGGAAGGAACCTTTTATCATATGTGGTGGACATGTAAGAAAGCTAAAAGATTTTGGGTTGAAATTCATTTATTAATGCAAAAGATTTTAAGGATTACTTTTCAATTGAAACCAGAGGCTTTTCTATTGGGAATAATGGACAGTCAGCTAGAAGAAGATATGGAACTTTATTTTTATACATGACAACGGCAGCGAGACTACTATATGCACAGAAGTTGAAAGGTCCAGCAGTGCCTACGATAGAAGAATGGTTGGTCAAGATGCTGGAGCTGGCAGAGATGGCCAAACTTACATCACTAATTAGAGAAAGGACAACATCTGCGTTTATTATTGAGTGGAAACCTCTAATTGACTTTTTGCAGAGACTGGAAAATAATGATTGTTTGTTTGTGGATTTATGGAATAATAAGCTGATCTGGGACAATGGGAAGAAAGAGATTTCTCATTTGGATTATCGAGTAAGAAAAAATATTGTTACCTGTATTTGCTGTAGAAGAAAATCGGAGGTCTATTTTGTTTTGTTAATTGTTATATGTTTGATATTATGTGTTTGTTTTATATAGAAATAAAAAATTGGACAACAGACAACATGACAGTCCCAACAAGGATGTGGAGGCTATTAATTAATTAATTATATTCATACCCCACCTTTTTTCCTGAAAGGAACCCAAGGCGGCTTACATAATCCTCCTCCTCCTCTCCATTTTATCCTCACAACAACCCTGTGGGGTAGGTGAGGCTGAGAGTCAGTGACTGGCCCAAAGTCACCCAATGAGTTCCTCCATGGCCGAGCGGGGACTAGAACCCAGATCTCCCAAGTCCCAGTCCAACACTCTAACCACTACGCCACACTGGCTCTCCATTTTATTGCACTGGGTGTCACATGTATGACTATCAGCCTACCAAACAGAATAAGTCATGGGTGTCTGCTTGGTGGAATGAGCTCCTGACCCTGAGGGAGCAAGTTCATTTCCTTAAAGTGAGGTTGCTCACCTGGAGAAGCGGTGAGAGGCAGGGAGATTTGTGGGTGAAATCTTCTGGCCTATGATAGCAGCATCCCAATCCCAAAGTAACAGTTCATCTGCATTCATGAAGAATGAGGGCTTCAAAGAAGGAGGGTATCACTCTGAGAAAGTAATTCCTTAGAAGGGAACCTCTCACTCTGAGAATCTGCCTCTGAAGGGGGGGCGGGGGACACATGGTAGTGCAAGGTTCAAGCATCAGAGAGAGTAACATGACGAAATGTCATTATGAGATCCCTGGAAGCCAAATTTAGGTTGTAAGCCACCTTAATGTCTGTTTCTGGAAAATTGGCTAAAGGCACTATTGAAGATGAAATTAACATACTGTATAGAACTGCGGTCCCCAACCTTTTTGGCACTAGGGACCGGTTTTGTGGAAGGCAATTTTTCCATGGACCGGGGGGGGGGGGGTGGATGGTCTCGGGGTGATTCAAGCACATTACATTTATTGTGCACTTTTTTCCTATTATTATTACATTGTAATATATAATGAAATAATTATGCAACTCACCATAATGCATAATCAGTGGGAGCCCTGCACTAAAAATCATGCTAAATCTAGCATGATTTTGTCCTACCCAATGTCCTACCCAAGAGTACATTGCCAACATGTAAATTTCATAAAATGTTAAAATAGTTATGTAATTGTAACCTAATTTATAAAAATCATACACCTTACAACTTAAAAATCATTCCACTAAAACTTTAAAATTGCATACAGGTAAGCAAGTGATCTTAAAATGCTTTTATCCTATTTACTGGATTACAGATCACCAAGAATTATACAATTCATTATACAATTCATTCAAAGCCATCAACATGTAAATTTCATAAAATGTTAAAATTAACATTTAATAATAATCTAATTAATAATAATCATGCACCTTACAACTTCAAAATCATTTCTCTATAAACTTTAAAATTGCATATAGGTAAGCAAGTGATCCTATCTCCTTTGTAATGAACATTAGAATGCTGTTATCCTATTTGCTGGATTACTAAATTTAACAGACAGATCCCAAAAAATAATTATACATAGTTACAATTCATTCAAAGCCATTTATATTGCTTATCTACACCAAAGACATTTTTGCCAGAAGGTAACTAATCAGCATCAAGAGTCCCTTCAAAAAGGAAAGCAGTTTCCCTTCAAAGAGTATGTATCTGAAACCCAATTTAGTAATCTTAAAATTTTCTGAAACAAAGCCCCCAACTGTTATAACAACGGAAAAGTCCTAACTCATTATTTTCTAATGTTTTATAAACATATTCCTGACTGATAAGAAAAACCCACAACTCACCGCTTATTTTCTAATATTGTTCAAGACAGCTTCATCAATTTCCTGAATGTGTAGATTGTGAGTTAATCACCAATACTCAAATGCTTACAAAGAAAATCCATTCACCTAAATACTATGTTAAATACCTTTGCCATTTGCCATTGTATTTATGTAAAAAGATCAGCTCCGTAGAACCAGGAAATGACAGGATGGAAATGCTGGCTCAGAGGCAAGCAGAGGGATGAGCTGCAGATTTTGTGTGTGTGTGTGCTCCTGGAGCTCACAGCTGTGCGGCCCGGTTCCTAACAGGCCACGGACCGGTCCCGGTCCGCGGACCGGGGGTTGGGGACCCCTGGTATAGAAGGACAATTTCTACTGCCTTTAGAAAATGTAGGTCACCACTCATTAACATTTTAGAGAACTTTGAGAGTAACCTCCAAGCATCTTGGAGAGAGGTAACCCTCATTTACCCTGCTGGTAAAATTTCCTCAGCAAATTTCCCTCAGACTTGCCACAGAGCCATTTCAGTCCACCATGGCTGCTCCAGTTATTCCTTGCATCTGGCAGGGCTGCATCAACTGACATCATAGTCACAGTGGTTTGTATATTACAATAATCTTAGTGATATCAGTGGGAATCCTCCATAATCAGAGTCCTTGGGAGTGCAAGCCTTGCGTCTTCCTTGAAGCCTATGCCATCAGATAGCAAATGCTTGGGCATATGATATGACTCTTGCCCTGGATTATATTTCAGGACTGAGATGGAACATCTGCCATTGCATTTCCTAATAGCGCCATGATATTGTATTGAATTTTCAATCTTGAGGAGAGAAGGCAGTCAACTTTGGACCTTGGTGTTGAGCATTACAACGAGTCTTGATCAATATTTGTTGATCTTGGACCAGTACGTCCATGATCTGCATGCTGGACAGAACTTCTGGGTTTGTGCTCGGATGACTGAGCCCCTGGCACAGATGGAGCAAATTCATTTGTTGTAGCCAATGTTGTTGACATGGACAAAATATGACAGGCAGTGACATTTGCAGATGAAATCTAGAGGGTTGTGGTAGCAGCACAACCAATCCCAAAGCAAGAGTTCTTCTGCGGTCATGAAGAACAGGGGCCTTCGGGAAGGAGGCTGTCACTCTGATTAATATTTGTTTTTCTTGGATCTGTCTGTACCATTTAATGTTTACGGGAGAATATCCATTCCTCAGCAAAGCCCCACCTTATAAATGAAAGCCCCAAGCAAAGACCTGTCACTGCTTCTGCAGAAGAACACTTCTGAACGTAAGGTAAGTATCAAATGATCATTTTTTTCTGATGTGAATATGAAAGTGGTTTGCCTGTTACAATGATCTGAGTAAACTCATCAATACGTGATTTGTGAGGGTAGCCCCTATTTTATTGTGCTGCGTTATCTAAGGAAATTATGAATAGAAAAGTTCATTTTACAGTGCCTCAATCTGTGTGACGAAGTGCCGAGTCCTGCTGAGAATGAATCAATATGGCTTAAGTGCGCTCTCACTAACTGCACCTGATGGTGCTAGGAGGATCCTCTTCTCTTCTCTTCTCTTCTCTTTTCTCTTCTCTTGGCCCTTCCACAACTCATTTCTAGATGGCCTGCTTCATCCATCACACCTTCTTCCTCCATCACCTCCTTCCTTCCTTGCCTCCCTCCCTATGGAATTTCTCTAAGGCAGCAGAAGGCAGGTACAGTGACCACCTTGACCCCTTTGTTGGATTTCCATATTTGGTACTGATAACGCTTAGCTCTCTTTTTTAATCAAAACCTATTTGGGAGGCTCTCCAGCTGACTTAGTTTCTCTCAACCCCACTTGCTGACCTGCTGTTCCCCTCAGTCGTCCACCCTCCTTGTGTTTTGCTCTCATGTCATCTTAGCTTACACCCCTTTTCCTGTCCTCTGCACTCCCATCTCCACTTCTTCCCTTGTTGCCTCTTTGTTTCTTCTACCCCCTCTGCTCTGCTCCTACTACCACCCCTCAAACTGCTGTGGCTGGCATTTAAGAGCCAGGGCCTTTCTAGCGAGCTCTGTGCCCCTGTCAGGTCTTTGTCCATGAATCCTCACTGGCTCGAACGGAAGCAGCCTGTCCAGCCCCATTTACACGTGAGGAGGCCTCATGGAGCCAGCACCCTTTCAGTGTGATACGTTCCTGCTGTGGAGCAGAGCCTTTGGTTCTACCGCTGGTGACACTTTGGTTTCACCTACAGTTACCTGCCCTCTTCTCTGCTCCAACAGCTCAAAGAGCACTAGCTGCCATTGTCCTCCTCCCTTACCACCCCCTCTCAGTTTCCTAGGTCAAGTATTTCCTTGTCAGCCCACACAATTCTTGTTTCTCAGCCATGCAACACCATATGAATGAAACCTCAATGCACAGACCTTTTACTGCTGCTGTGTCTCCCCCGCCCCCCGTGTAATGCTGCTTGCAGCCTATCTACCACATAATGAAGCATTTTTGTCTCTCTTCCCGCCTCCTCCCGCCGGCTTTGCTGGGGTGGTTTGATTGCTGCTTCCACCCTTCCGATAGACTCCCATCTGGTCCGCGAGCAGCGCAGCTTGCCGGAGGGTGGTGGGCCGCTGATCGTTCACCAATGCTGCCCTTCCTTCGGGAAGAATAGCATAAAACTGCTCTAAGGCCACCAGTTCTCGTAAATCTCTAAAGGAGGCAGCTTGAGCCGTCTCCAGCCATAAATCCAAGGACCTCCGCAGCCTAGTTGCTGTGGAGACGAAGCCCTCACCCTCACCGGGCTCAGCCTTGATTTCTCTGAAGCGTTGCTGGCACCTCTCAGCCGAAAGGCAAAAAGTTTGTTTGACTAGTTCTTTAAATTGTCCATAATTATGCGAATCTTCTCGTGGGACGCTATACAACAGCTGGGCCAGACATCCAGAAGCTCGTGAGTGAAGGGCAGACATCCAGCTGCCACGGTGGATGCGCTCATCTTTGCAGGCAATTTCAAACAAGCACAGATATTCCAACGGATCCTGCCCCTCATGAAAGCGAGGCAGATTTTTAAAGTTTGATTTCTCAGGATAAGCACCTCCAGTGTGTTTCGACAGCTGGTTTTGCAAAAGGTCAACTTGCTTTTGTAATTCCCTTTCTCTGGATGTAGGCCTGAGGCGAGGCAGGTCTTTTTGTCTCTCTCTCTCCTTGGAAGTAGATCTGGGACGAGACAGGTTAGTAATCCTCCGGGTCCGCCGAAGGGGAACTGCTGTTGCTCCCTCTTCTTCTCCTTGGTCGCTCCCACTGCCCATACTTCACCTCCGGAACCTGGAGATCTCCCCTCGGCCCCTAGGTTCCACCATCCAATCCGCCAAACGGGATGGGATCGACACCCTTCTCTCTTCGCCCTCCTCACCTTCCCAGTCAACAGTCACTTCAATAGGAGGGGCGACTCGAGGAATCACGGCTGGTAAAATTTCCTCCCGTTCCAGCATGGGTGGATCGTATGCCGCCTCTGCTCCCAGCAGGGGTCGGCCCTGATCCAACAGAGCTGACTCCATTTCTGCCATGAACACTTTTCCCTATCTGGAAAATAACAAACCCTTGCCTGGTTTGACCAACAAATGTTCCACAGGTTGGCTGCAAAAATCCCACCGCTAAGCCACCAGGTGAAGGAGAACTGATCTTACACCAGCCCTCCAGGGTAGGCCACAGCCCCAATGTTCCCTGGACTGGCACCCACCCTCCAAGGGTCCCGTACACCAAACCGGTGTAGCAGCCCAACCTTTAGACAAAGAACACACGCCAAATTTAAGATGGAGACTTTATTAAAAAGTAAAATAAAAAGTTAGTCAGTGTAGGGTCTCCAATTGTCCAATACAAGTAAAATAATCCCTTATAAGAAAGGGCTAAAAGAAGGTAAGGGAAAAGGGTTGAGGTAGTTGTTGTGAGGAAAGGGGAATGGGAGTAAAAAGGGACTCTAAAAGAAGGTAAAAACAAACCCCAAAAGTCTACAATAACAAAGTACAGTAATACCTTGGATTGCAAGTAACTTGGTTTGAGGGCATTTTGCAAGACAAGCAAATTTTTAAATATTTATTTTAAAAAAATTGACTTGATATACAAGCAACGTCTTGCGATGCAAGTACTGTAGTATGGCTTAAATTAAAAATCTCTGTACAAATTTTTTGGGGGGAATTTCGTTTTGATATACAAGTGTTTTGGATTACAAGCACGTTTCCGGAACGAATTATGCTCTCAATCCAAGGCATGACTGTAAGTCAAACCAGGCCTAGCTTTTCCTAGCTCACCTGCCAGAGTGGCATACCTGCCCAGATGGAACTTCCACAGCATCCAAGCCCCAGAGGAAGAACCCTGAAGCTTTTCCCCCTAGCTCCTTTATTGCAACCAGGAACCATTTTCCCGCCCAGCCTTCACCAATCCTGTCTTCTTGCCTGTCGAAGGAGCCCCCCCCCGCCCTTTCTCAGCTGCAGACACCTTCTCATGACTTCATCCCAGTTAACGCCTGACCTTGCTTCTCAGCTCTGCAGACCATCGTTATCTCCCAGGTGCTCCCAACCACCCTCCCAACACATTCCAAAAGAGGCTAAAGTAAAAATCTGTTAGCTAAACAGCAATGGGGGTGGGGGAGGGAAATCCAACATGGCTTTCACTACAAGTCCCAGCTACTGCAAGTCCCATCTTCACAGGCTGCAGTACTTTCTCCCACTGTGCTGACAACTATCAACAAAGGCGTGGGGGGGGGGAGTCGCAGTTTCCTTGCAAGCGTTTGCAGCAAACCGCTATGTTGGCTGAGAATGGAGAACTTTAGCTTGAAAACCAGCTAAATTTCTACATTCTAGGCACCCGTAGCATACGTTTTCTTTATACGTAGAACTGTGGGGAAAGCAACACTAAAATTGGGTAGCAGCAAAATACAATGGGAGGAGAGAATGTATGTAGCCAGCAGGACATCAGTCAGTCTGCAGATATCCCTCTGAACATTTGTGGGTTTCTCTCCTAGAGACACCTCATCTTATCTCACATATCTGTTAACTATGGGAAAACCGAAGTTATGGTCTTTGGACACAGATCTCCAATACATGTGGAGAGTAAACACTCATGCCATTGAGCAGGTATCCTCATAAAGTTACCCTGGGTATTCTTTTTTCATCTTCAGGTGGCTGGGGCGCTCACTTTAAGTCTTCAAAACTGAAGACAAACCAGCAATTAAATGGTTTGCTGAAGTTCTGGCATACAAGCAGAGGTTATCAAATTCACCCAATCAATCCTAACCTTGTTGAAAATAAAACGTATTCCTCAAGTAGTGTACGGAGGAGTGTTATGGGGTTTGAAAATTTCATTTGATAAAGAACTGTTGCAAAATGAACTGCTAAGGTCAAGTCTTGGTGTATTAAGGAGCACTCCTGCTTCATTTTTACATTCGGAAACTGGCGCAATAGCAGTCAAATCTATTATTGTTATTAGGGCCTTTAATTATTGGCTCTAGATCTTCTTCTTTTTTTGCCATCATCCAGAGTACCCAAACTCTGCCTCTTAGAACAAATGAGAGTTAATATATCCCAAACTCCATCTTGGTTTCAGAAATTAACTTCTCAAATCCATTATTATGGATTTTCTATTCTGCATTTCGCTACTTTAAATCCAGCCCACAGTAAGCAGGTTTTCAAGGAGAGGATTTACAGATTCTCCATCTGTGGAGAAAAAGCGTCAGAGTTTCCTGCACCACACACACACACACACACATCCACATGTGTAAACGAGTATAATCCCAGCTGGGGGCTGGGAAAAGCAAAATGTACATAGTTTCTCTGATGGCTCCTGATGCCACAGAGTCTGTCTTTGATGGCCAGTGCCGTGCCACAGCTATTTGCATGCAAATGTGGCAAAGAGCCACCCCTCCCCTGCCTGGCCCAGATGAAGTTCATCTTGATTGGCTAAAGACACCTGGGCTACTGAAAGGAGGGGTGGGGGGAAGAATCTATACTGCTGCTGTGCCTTCTGGGTTTATTTATTTATTTTATTTATTTATTATATTTATTAATCGCCCATCTGGCCAGACATCCGGCCACTCTGAGCTGGGAGTAGGGCCTTTGGCTGAGGCAGGCTCTCAAGAGGACCAACCCCCAGACAAAGGCTGGGAGTGCCTGGGTAATTATATAGTAAATGACTAGTTTTGTTGTTTTATAGCTCTACTTGTATGTACCAAAGTGTCTCCCTACCTTTCTCCCTCTTCCCTCATTCCCCACCTTTTATTGTAATCTGTTTACTTTAAAAAACTTTCCTGGTTTTACCCCACACAGGGTGTGTGGTTCCTCTGTGGTTCAGTGCTAAATCCAGTGTATAGACAAGGGCAAGGCCCTTTAGAGAATCAAGTCAAGACGGCAGAGCTAAGGCTGGCAGTTTTGCACCTTTGATCTCTGGTCTTGAGAAAAGGACCGGTTGGCAGTCCTTCACAGTATCCAATTGGATCTCTGTGCAGTCTCAAGCAGGGCCGGTGCTACCATTAGGCGAACTAGGTGGCTGCCTAGGGCGCAAGGCTAAATGGGGCGCAGAAACCACACCAAATCAGAAGCCTCCCTGGTTTCCCCCCTTCACTTCGCTTCTTTCTCTCTCCGTGTGCCGGTCTCTTCTTCTGTTTTTGTTATCCCCAGGCTTGCTTTCTCTTTCTGTCTGTCTGTCTGTCTTTCTTTCTTTCCCCCTTCTCTCTCTCTCTCTCTCTCTCTCTCTCTCTCCCCCTCCTCCTTTTCTTTCCCCGCTGCGGCTACTTCGGCTCTCTCCTTTTTTTCGCCGTCGTCCTGCTGCTGCTGCTACCGCCGCTTGCCCGTGCCTTATGCCGCTCCTGTTTCTTTCACAAGTGGGTCTCTTTAGCAAATCTGCTTTCTCATACAGCACATGGGGCGATAAGGGGAGGAGAAGGGGGGCAGTTAGGGAGGGAGGTGGTGGCGGCGGCGGCGCTGGAGGAGGTGGGGGGAGGGAGGGAAGCAGAAAGAGAGAGGGGGGTAACCAGAGTGAACTCTCCCCAAGCTGAGGAGCCCCCACCCCTAGCCAGGGAGAATGATAAAAGGAGTGGGGGTGGGGGAGGAGGAGGAAGGGGGGCTGGGGGAGCAAAAAATAATAATAATAATAAATTTTTATTTAATAATAAATATCAGAAGCAAAAAATAAACCAGAATTTTGCATGCACGCGAAAGTAGAAATTGGAGAGGGTGGGGGGAAGAGGAGCTTGCAGGAGAGGAGATGGAGGGACGAGGAGAGTTAAATTTTGCACATACACACGAAAAAGAAGGTAAAGGGGGAGGGGAACAAAAAGAAGAGAGAGAGAGAGAACGAAAGAGAGAGAGAACGAAAGAGAGAGAGAGAGAGAGAGAGAGAGAGAGAGAGAGAGAGAGAAGGGGTAAGAAAAGAAAAGGAGTGGGGGGGGAGAAAGAGAGGGAAGACACATCATAGAATCCCAGTGATCAAATATGCTAAGGAGGAGGATAATAATTTATTATGACAATAAATTTTTTAGGTTTTGCCAATTGACTTTTATTTCATAATGGGCATAGGGCTGGAAGGAGGGAGGGCTCAAGTGGGAAGGGGGCGCGCTAAATATCTGATCTTCCCTAGGGCACCAAACTGCCTTGCACCGGCCCTGGTCTCAAGTAATAATATAGCACCTTGGTTTCCAAAGATCAAGCTGAAATTTGAATGTGAAAGCTATCTGAACTTAATCTCTCATCCTCGCCTCAGATTAGCTTTGGTACATTTAAGGATGCAGCAGAAGCAAACGACAGTCCTGGAAGGACATTTTAATAAACCTCCTTATGCCTCCAGATTCTGCCCATACTACAGCAGAAAAATGGAGGATTTGCCTCACTACCTGTTTTATTGTCCCATCTACTCTCAAATTCGTTCTAAGCGTCTAGACCAGTGATGGCGAACCTATGGCACGGGTGCCACAGCTGGCACGCAGGGACCTCTCTGTGGGCCCTCGAGCCATTGGTCACCAGATCGCGAAAAGACCGTCCCCTTCTGCAAAACACTAATGATCTTGTTCTTTCTCACAGTGTGGAACAGAATGATTTTATTCTAGAATTCCTGTTACAGAATTCTTTTCTACATTATCATCACATTTAAAAGATTTTGAAGAATGATGCACAGAGCATGGCTTGGATGTAAAGCCCTAACAGTTGACCTGAGTGCTGCATGTGTTGCTCTCAAACTAATGGAGTATGAGCCAACGTTTGACAAATTATCAGCATGCATGCAATAGCAAAAATCACATTAATTGTGCAAAAGCATGCCCAATGCAAACTTTTACCTAATGCAGTGTTTGCAGTCCAAGACATAAAGTGTTTAAAATGTGTTAAGCACGTTTAGTTTTCTTGTTTATCTTGCTCATCCTAGTACAGGTTGACTTTTACTTTTACTAATCCGACACCTGTAGAAGCAGGGAAAGGACCCGGAGTAAAGCTTGCCCCATACAATTTCAGTCTGGCATATACGGTAATCATATTACAAGTTGAGAATCCCTTATCCAAAAATACATGTGCCTAATTATTTAAAAAGTTTGTATAAATTTCCTTCAGGCTATGTGTACAATGTAGTACTATAATAATTTTTTGAGTTGATTTTTTTTCCAACAAAAAACTGTTTGTATCATTGAAAGCTCTGTTACTGTGTTTTTCTTTAAAGACAAAAGATGTTAATTAGTTCAGACAACTGTATGAGTTGTTTTTCTAAAACTAAAATCTCGGTATTCAGGTTTAATTGCAGTGTTGGCACTTTGAAATAAATAAGTTGGTTTTGTGTTGCAGTTTGGGCACTCGGGCTCAAAAAGTTTCGCCATCACTGGTCTAGACCCTGTCTTTGAGAAAAAGTCCACCTTGCCCAACCTGGAAAGAATACAATTTCTCTTCATATGCTACAACAAAACAACTCTCCTGGCATTGGCTAATTTTGCTTTTGTAGCCCTAAAGCTTAGAGTAAATTTTCTGACATTGCAGAATGTCAAAATTCTGTAATGTTCGTTTTATGTTGTTTTATTTATTTATTTATTTACTGTGAAAAGGAATGCCAACGGGTCTTTTACTCAAGACCAGAGATCAAGGGTGCAAAACTGCCAGCCTTAGCTCTGCCATCTTGACTTGATTCTCTCAGGGCCTTGCCCTTGTCTGTACACTGGATTTAGCACTGAACCACAGAGGACCCACACACTCCATGTGGGGTAAAACCTTGAAAGTTATTTAAGGTAAACAGATTACAACAAAAGGTGGGAAATGAGGGAAGGAGACAAGGTGGGGAGACACTTTGGTATACACAGTAGAGCTATAAAACAACAAAGCTAGTTCTTTTACTGTATCACTACTTAGGCCTTACTCTCTTTACCTGGAGGTTGTTTGGTCCTCTTCAGGGCTTGCCTCAGCAAAACCCTCCTCCTGCAAAAGCGTGCAGACAACAACGAAACCCAAATGCCACGGCAGGCAGTATAGATTCTTCCCCCCCTCCTTGCAGTAGCCCAGGTGTCTTTAGCCAATCAGGATGAACTTCATCTGGCCAGGCAGCGGGGATGGCTCATGACTAGAGGGCTGGGGCCACATTTGCATGCGAATAGCTGTGGCACCGCCATCAGAGACTCTGTGGCGCCATCAGAGTACTATGTACATTTGCATGACTTTCCCAACCCCCAGCTGGGATTATACTTGTTTACACGTGAGGAGGTGTGTATGTGGTGCAGGAAACTCTGACGCTTTTTCTCCACATTTATTTATTTATTTGTCACATTTATGGATCACCCATCTGGCCGGCTAACCGGCCACTCTTGGTGATGTACAATTTATATATGTACATTTATATATGTCTTTGTATGCTTGTTGTAACCATTGGTTGAAACAATAAAAGATTTATTCAGTCATTCATAGAGACACCTCATGGAGGGAGGTAAGCAAATAACTTCCCCCTACAAATATGGACACATCCACCCACAAGAAATGCTGCACCTATCCTTCAGAAATTTCCCAGGTTCCTAAATTAGGCCCATCTCTATGTTGCATGTATGAGGAAAAGGAAATCCTTTTGGGGGGAAATCCACAAACATTAAAGGCTGCCCTAATGCAAATCTCCTTGAATCTGTTCATTTGAAACATGGCAGGCACAATGCCCTCATAAGGGGCTGCAATCCCTACAAATGTCATCCAGTCCTGCCAAAAACTTAAAATATTATTGACTCCCCCCCCCATTAGATTGAACCATTAAGGCATGTAACGCAAACACTCTTGCACCCATTTCCCTGAAATACGGAGGCTGCAATTCCCTCTTGTGACTCACCTGTTACAACAGCTTCACTGGCTACCTGTCTGTTTCTGGGCACAATTGAAAGTGCTGGTTATGTTGTATAAAGCCATATACAGCTTGGGACCAGGATGCCTGAAAGACCGCCTTCCCTAGCAGGCACCCGCCTGGGTTATAAGAGCGAATGAGGTGAGGGTGAAACTATAAAATGTTCGCTATTAATGAAATACGAAGCAGTTCCTGGACAAGCCAAGGTACAGATTTTGAATGACACAAAGAGAAATGAATGAAGAAGTGGTCTACTAGCTATAGTAGTACCTTGGATTACGAGCATAATTCGTTCCAGAACCATGCTCGTGATCCAAAAAACTCGCATATCAAAGCGAGTTTCCCCATTAGAAATAATGGGAACTCAGATGATTCGTTCCACAACCATTTAATCTCTGCTTTGCCGGCTCTCTGGCAGGGAGCCCCATGGAGGGAGCCGGCAAAGCAGTGATCAAATGCTTGTGGAATGAATTCCCAGGAGCCAGCACAGCAGTGCGAGGTGCCTGCAGAGCAAGCGACCGCGCTGCGCCGCACCTCCACTCGCTCTGCAGGCGCCTCCCGCGCTGCCGTGCCGGCTCCCAGGGAATCGGGTGGGACCGGCGATGGCAGCGCGGGCGGCTCGCTGAGGGGAGGCGAGCCGCCGCTGGAAAAGAAAAGGGAGCCACATGGTTAGAGAAAAGGGAGCCGCTTCAGGATGTGACGGGACTGGGTATGGCAGCGCGGGTGGCTCGCCGAGAGAGGCGAGCCGCCGCTGGAAAAGAAAAGGTGGGGAGCGGCAGGAGCGCCTCCACACATGGAGCCAGCAGTGCTTTACCAGCTCCCTGGCAGGGAGCCGCGGAGGCCAGGCGTGGAGACGAGGAGGAGGAGGATTGTGTAAGCTGCCTTGGGTCCCTTGCAGGAAAAAAGGTGGGGTATAAATATAATAAATAAAATAAAATAAAATAAATATTCACCCTGCAGCAAGATCACTTTTGTCCCTGCTATTCAGGCAAAAGGAAAAGTAAGAGATTTTGTTTAAATTATAGGTTAGAAAGGCAGATAGAGACTGAACAACTCCCAAATGCAAGCTAGGGCCCTTCACTGAACATATCCTCAGAAATCAATTCACACAATCAAGACTACAGAGAGAAGTACCTGCAGATGGCAAGAGAGCTCCAAGGAGAAATACAGTTTCTCTGCCATGTTAATATGAAGTAGAATACAAACATCTTCAATATAATCAGTATAATCAGAAATTGAGAATGTGATTCTTTCTTTACAGATTATTCCCAGAGGAACACAATGTCTGATTTCTACCTATGTTTGCTCCTTGCTGGCTTCTGTGCTTTTGCCCACTGTCACCATGTCCCCGGCCACCATGAGGGCCACGGACACCATCCTCCCACTGAAGGGCCCAGTAATTTGCCCTCTCTAAAGATCGCCTCAGCCAGTGCTGACTTTGCTTTCCGATTCTACCATGAGGTTGCTTCAGAGGCCCCGGGGGAGAATATATTGTTTTCTCCTTTGAGTATTTCCAGTGCCTTTGCCACGATATTACTGGGGTCTAGGTCCACCACACAGAGTCAGCTTTTGGCAGGACTTGGCTTCAACAAGAGAGAGATCGGTGTGCAGGAAATACCTGATGGTTTTCTTAATCTCCTCCATATGCTAAACCGTTCTGATGCTGAAATGGGGCTGAGCATTGGGAATGCCCTTTTCATAGATGACAAACTGAAACCACTGAAGAAGTTCTTGGATGATGCCAGACATTTTTATCAGGCAGAGATTTGTCCTACTGACTTCAGCAATTCTACAGAAGCTGTGGAGAAGATCAATAGCTATATAGACAAGAAAACCCATGGAAAATTACTGGATGTTATCAAAGATGTTGATCGAGAGGCTGCAATGGTTCTTGTAAACTATATGTTCTTGGAAGGTGGGTCAGATGGACTTTGCTTTTCTAAATAGGATGGCCTTCTAGGCCCCTTCCAACTCTATAATCTATGAATGAATCTATGTTGCTTATATTCTTCAGTATTGTAGCAACTCTTTGCCTTCTATTAGATTCCCACAGTTTAATCAGTGGTACCCGATTCTCTCCTCTCTGGCAGAGATATTCTGGAGTCATCATCTGCCATTTCTGAGAGTTTGAAGGATGTGAAACTACAGCTGAGCTGAATTTTCTGAGAAAACATTTCACGTTTGTTTGTTTGTTTGTTTGTTGATTCACGTGTTTCAGATTTTTATTTTTCTCAGAGCCCTGGAAGAAGTGGCCATTTGGTCAATTTTTCTCTTCTTATTCATCACATTTTGGGGAGCCGGGCGGGGAGGCAGCCTCCATTAGTTGTGGATTTCGTACCTGAAGGGTCCCCCCCCGAATCTTCTCGGCTCTCTGCGCCGCCGCCCCGATCCTCAATTTCTCTGCGGCGTGGAGGGCCTCTCCGGCCGCTGTCCGCGCCACTCTGGCAGCCGTGCCGCTCGCACAGGCTCCTGTCGCGTCACTTCCAGTTGGACGGCTGAACCCTGTTGCTGCGGTTTTGGCGTAGAAATCAGGGCAACAGGGCTTAAAATGACCGTGATGGCCATTTTAAGCCCTGTTGCCCTGATTTCTATGCCAAAACCGCAGCAACAGGGTTCAGCCGCGTCGGCGCAGGGCCTGTCATGTCACTTCCGGAAATGACATGACCGGAGCCCGCGTAGGTGGCGTGACTCGATGGACCGGGCAGCAGACCGAGCAGGCGTACAGGTAGGCCCGCAAGTCACCCCGAATATCGGCCCACTCAAGCCCACCCGATAGACATCCCTAGCATACACATGCCCCCAACCCCCAATCCCCCAGTGCAACTCTCAAGTTCTGGGGCATTGTGAATAATGAAATTGATGAGCAGGCTCCCAACGCAATTGCTGCTATAGTCAGTAGGGATGGACAACTCTTTTCCTGAATCCTGGCAAGAATTCGTTCCTTTCTCAGACTGAACATTTCAAATTTGGATAAGCAGTGCTCTGCACCTGGAATATATTTAAGTAGATTATGCTAGGGGAATATCTTTACAGTCTTCAGGGATGCACAATTGTCCTGCAAGAACACATCACTGGTGAATAATTTAAACGCCTTTTTAGGTAGGACACAATCTCTCTGGAGGGAATTACTCTTTGAATAACAAAATGTCTGATTTCCCCCTGATGAACTCAAGCCCAGGCAGCATAATTTTGCTAACGAATGCTCTGGCATTCCTTTATTTTAACCAAAAAGTAAAAGTCATCTGGCATATAGTCGTGGTTCATGCCTGAGGCAACCATTTCTGATCATAGTTACTGCACTGGGGTGCTTCTGGGGGTCCACTTCACCTATCCCTAGCTTTCACTACACTGGTAGCAAAACGAACAAACAAACAAAAACAACAATGAAACTAGAAGAAAAGAAAGAAGCTATGCTACTCCCATTGCTAATCATAAGCCCTGCTCTCCATGGGCTCACAAAAAATCAGGATTGTGCCCAGTGTACCATGATTATGCTCTGCTGTGTCTAGGGGGAGGATGGCATATGGTGGTGGGCCAATTCAATGACTGGAAAGTCAATCATTGGATTCTTGTGTAGAGCTTGGAAACTACCCAGTGCCTTTGAAGTCAACAGAACAAAGAGATTGCCATGAAATGATGGAATACTGACTTCATTGACCAACTCACCTGTGTAAAAGGAATCCAAATCTGAATATTACTAGTGCAGGAAATATATTGAGGACTCTGGGATGTATCCAATCATGCCTTTCCTCCAGTGGAATGGACACCACTGGAAGAGCAATTATTTTCCTTACCCATGCAACCCCCTGCCCCCCAAATGTGCTTCAGGAGTTTCAGGCACCCTGCAGAGCAGATCTAGGGGATGTACAGGGTGCTGCATGAGAGAGTAAGTGAAGGAAGCTCCAATTGCGTGACCAGAAGTGACCACAGGGTATAATTACATAGTATTTTGTTGGTAGTCTTTGCTAGATTATGCTAGATTAGATTATGAGGTCATCTAATGCTTGAATTTGATGTTTGTATTCATTTTTCCATCTCTTTGTGTTGCAATTTCAATTATAATTGGAAGGGGGGGAAAGGAAGCTGGGCAGTCATGTATACCAGTTCCTGTCCACTTGAATTCACAGTGGTGAATCCTGAACAGCCCTTCCTCCTTGTCTTTATCCTGCATCTCAAGCTCTCTAAAGAGCCAAGAGAAGACATCAACTTACTTACTCACCAGATTTCCTCATTGGTTCCCAGCTATAGCTGCCATTGTATTTAAGGCTTTTAGAAATATACAGGTGTAAAAATACCGCTTATGGCAAGTTTACAACTAATGCTCTTGCACAAAATCCATCCAGAAAACTTAAGATTGAAGTATACCTTTATCATTCAAAACTCAATTTCAAAGTGGATAATTTATAGTAATTACAACTGTAAAATGTCACATTCAGATCTTGAAATTGAATTGGGGTGAAATGCCTTTTCGTTCCTAGCATGAACTATGTAATTCTCTTGTTTTTTCACCTGCATTCTCTATGTATTCTCCTGTGTTCACTTTTGTACTTTTCACAAGCTTCCTGGGAAAATCCATTCAATCCTGAGTACACTAAAGAAGACAACTTCTTTGTGGATGAGGAACTACAGTGAAGTCCGATGATGAACCAAGGTGGCATGTGTATGAGTTACTATGATGAGAACCTGTCCTGCGAGGTGGTGCAACTCCCATACAAGGGCAATGCTTCAGCGTTGTTCATTCTGCCCAACCAAGGGGAACTGAAGCAGGTGGAAGATGCTCTGGGGAGAGATGTTCTATTAAAATGGATGAATTTACTGAGACCAAGGTAAGCCAGTGTGCTGCGTGATGGAACATTAGATCTGGACTGGGAAGTCTTTGATTCCAATCTCTGCTTACTGGGTGACATTGAAATAAGTGACAGGTAGGGGGAGCAGGTGAATAAGCAGGTTGCTATGGTAAAGAGGAGGAACAACTCCAGGGGGCTCTTGTCAGTGGAGCTCTGCAAGCTCCGAGTCCTGACCATGCCTACCATTGATGCAAGCCCTCACAATTCTGCAGGGAAACCAGTCATGCTCCCCACACACCATATTTCCCAGTAGAATCATTGGGGATTCAGCCACACAGCCACTTCTCATGCTTTGGCCACATCCTGTGGTGCTGCTGGTGGTGGATGAGTGTGGCTTGGGGGGGGCAATTCAGCCCCCCAACCTATTAATGTTTTCCACCCCTGCTATACAGTGTGTCTTACATATACTATGCATTTTTGCAGACACTCATAATCTTTTGGTTCTTCTTTCAACAGGAGAATTGATCTCTATCTTCCAAGGTTTTCCATTTCTGGTAGCTACAATCTCAAAGGGAAACTAGGAAGAATGGGTATTACAGATGTATTCACAGACCTTGCAAACCTATCTGGAATTAGTGGGGCACCTAAACTGAAAGTTTCCGAGGTATGTCTCAAAATTTATCATACTACAAGCATTGCACCAAATACTTTGCATTGTCTTTCATGTGAATGTTAGGCTACAGGTACCCTTCTGTCTCAAGATATACAGAAATAATGTAGGAAGCAGAGTACTTGCCTTGGCCTCTGAGTTCCACTTCACACATGAAGATATTCCCCATGTAATTAAAAAAAAAAAGTGCACAGTACCTCCCCAATGGACATAACTGCATAACTTTCAAATGGAAATAATATACACTTACACACTCTGACATGTGTGAAAAGTTCCACATGTTTTCTTCTATCCAGAGGTTGTATGTAAAATGTCATGTGTGAGGCAACCATTAGAGAAGATCATAAGAACTTAAGAAGTGCTTGTATGGGATTTTCCAGTCTTTGTCAGAACAAAGAGACACAGCAAAGAGCTCCAAAAAGATCTCTTAAAAAACCCTGTGGAAATGGACATTAAAATGGC